>JADDOH010012214.1:0-72218 GCA_016648135.1 Agrypnia vestita
TACTAACTAATTTCGTAATTCTATCACTCATAATTTTATCACTTCTGAATAACTGGTCTCTCATTTACTAATCGCTTAAGCTTGCACTAGAAAACTTCTCTCTTATCGGTTGGTACTTGATTACTATAGCAGAAATCACACGCGAATTGGCAACACATGCCGCGTGATTTTACTTGTCTGTGGATTTCTATGGGCCTTTGTAATTCTGATTGCGCAGTAGCCGATCGATCCCTTTTCATAGGTAATGTCTCTATTTCGATGTTTCCAGATTTTTTGAGAATAAGCCAGTCGATTCAAGATTCATATAGATCATTTTAGAAACTTCTAGTATCTTCCAATTTTAGTGTAAAAGGTATAGAGTGCTGTAAAATCATCGATTACGTGTAATTCTTCCTCATTCTACCATTTCGTGACAATACAATTAACTGAATATTTTTTTCTGAGGTAGGCAGCTTCATATGAAATTACATGAAATAATAAAAATAATTAAAAAATAAAAGTAATAATCTAAATTAAAATAGACCAAAATAATAAAAAAATTGGTCATAAATAAAGTGCACACGATTACTCGTTTTATGTTTTGTTTAATTAATTTACTATTTACATTAAGGTAATGAACCCCCATTACATCATAAAAATACTTAGGTTTGAGAAAATAAAATAGTAACCTAACGTTACATATCTACTAACCTAACCTAACCTAACCTTACCAGGAATCGAACCAATATACCCTGATTATCTCCGCCTCGCCTGCCCTGGAAGCCCGCCATTCTCGATCCTTTCGTATCTGAATCAACACATATTTACCCTATCAATTCAGCTTATTTATATAGGCCATCAATAGATTCATATCTTTGACTTCCTTTACCATTGATTGAGTGTCCTTAATTCCATCTCATATAAAACCACAAGGAACACACATCATTGTATCATTAAATCATTCAAGGAACTAGATTTAAAATAATATATAAACATATTGACAAACATGTCAAATGGCAAGACCATGTCAATCTGACCGTAGAACTATTAAGAAAATTGATGTATGTTTTTTTTACAATCTACGCAATATATTAAACAAAAATACTATTAAAATGGTGTATTCCCTCTTACAGTATGGTATTATTTGGTGGGGAGGGGCTTCACAATTCCACCTTACAGCCATTCATCATAATACAAAAAATAATTACTAAAACGTTTCTCAAAAAACCTTATGTATAAAATGTAATAACCCTCAATTTATTATAAAAAACATTACTATCTATCTACCATATAAATACATATAAAAATAAATATTTTATAAATTATGAGAAATATGATAACCATTGAAATCAAAGCAAGACCTTCTTTCGCTTGGAAAACTTTCAAAATTTCATTAAACGGTACTTCCTGTAAAAATGACGCTTAAATAATTTTTCTGCTCTCCATTTTTACCGAAAAAGTTTACTTTCTCAAGTAAATTAATTTTGTTAATGCAATCAGGTTTCTTATATTAATTGACTACCTTTTAAAGAAGCAACAATAAACTCATTAACCCTTGTGAAATTCTTTTAAATGTAATTTTAATAATTATAATTTTCTTTTTCAGGTATATCCAAAGAGGTGAAAAAAATGTGGAAAAACTTACTGAATTCGTATGGGTGAGAATATTTTTCTTTATGTTACATGGATTTTCGTTACTGTTTACTAAACTTATCGGTCTTCTACGATCTGAAAATTCATGCTTCTGAAGATCTGAAGATCTTTTATTAAAAAAGCTATTGCACCTAGCTTGCAGAGCCAATATGCATACGAGTAATGTAACAAATTCAATGAATTGAATGAAGGGTTGACGATAGAATGGAGAGAGTGGTATTTTATTTTAATAATATTTTGTATTTAAGAAAGTTGTTAACTATTAAACTTGATGATGAGAGGGACTGCTCCTCTAGAAACCCACATTGTGTATAATACAAAGATAAAATAAAACATATTTTAAATTATTTATTTTTTATTTATTTGAGAAATTAAATAAAGATGTTTACTACTAGCTCATACGGTTCACCATATTAAACGATCCATTGTTGCCTCTTGGAATGCAAAATGCAGTGGCTTGTTGCGGACCAATCCTAGGATTGCGGCTCACAAAAAAAGCAGTGTCTTAAATACACTTAAATCCTCTGACATTTTAAATACTCTTAACATCATCTAAATATAACTGATTATTTATATTTAACCATTAATAATAAATAATAAGTCTTTTACGATACCCATATACACCGTTTACACCTTTTTACACTTGCATTAATCTGCATATATTAAAACACCATAGAACTTTACCGACAGCCAAAATATATCAAGATAACATTATAATTTGCCAAAAAATAAAATGTCTCTCATCCGCCTTGCGCAATATTTTTCCTTTTAATGTTCTTACAAATTTTATCTGAAATATTTTATTAACGAATTTCCTTCCTTTTATTTTTGCAAAAAAATATTGCTACCGAATTTATCTTAACTGCCACATTTCCTTGATAACGATTTTCACCATAATAAACGTCCTTTTTCAAGAAATTAAAAAGACTTTTCAGCATCAGTTATAGCGATAATAATTATTCTTTACGTTTAATAAAATAAGACAGAGATTGTCTCGGCCCGGGAAAATATCATTTAATTTAATCTTCTGAACCATTTTTCCTTTCTTGTGGGTAAATTGAATATTATCAGTCCTTTTATTTCTTGTTTGAATCCTGTAATGGTGAGATTAAAGAGAATCTAGCAAATAACGAATGCAAATTAGTTTGGTTCGAATAAAAAGTAAAATTTAACTCATCGCATTAGTACACGACTATTCTACAGAATATAGTATAAGCCGTTGATCATATTATTTGGAGAAATAAATGGCACACTCCGCAAACAAAGCAAATATTAAAATTTTAAATACAAAGATATTGTGGTTATTCATTTTTTAATTAGATGATTTTTTCAATAATAAATTGATATTATAAATGCGCTAGATCTTATGCGATAGTTTTCTATTGCCAGTTTAGAAAAAAACCAAATCGTATGTTTTTTTAAGAAACGAGGTGTACAGATTATTTAAAAATATATTTAGATAAAAATTTTGAAATATTATATATACATTATTTAACATTCGAGTCACTTTAAACCGAGATACTTAGAAATTTCAATTTTTATAAGTCAATTTTATTTTTTCTGTGGGCAATTAAATAGGTATTTGAGTTTCAATTTTAGGTAACAACATACGTTTTGTTTGAAATGTATCATAGTTGATAGCATCCACGGCGACAGATCATCATATTTAATATGAATTAAAGCTAATAGTAGATATAAAAAGTCGCACAGTGGTCACTATCGGTCGCACATTAGCCAGTATAGTCGATATTCTCTTTTGATTATGCATATTGTCACAAGAATCTGAAACGGTGGTAATTTTATGTAGTCAGTAATTGCATGATTGGGTTATCCTGGAACGTCTTGATTTTTGTGAATGAGTTTAGTCTCTTTTCACTGCTTGTTCTATATATTATATTATTAATTAAGATTTTTGATATATTATATGATACAAATAATATATTACCTAATCCTCGTTGTTTATTAAATTAGGTTTCACTAATTATATGATTGTAAGTGATTATCCCTCACCACACACAAGAATAATAATTGTTTTTGGTGAGGTATAGCGTATAAAAAAAAATTGAATTGTGAAAATTTTATAGGTATCATTGTAATGAAATATTATATACATTATCAATTTAATAAATAAATAAATAAAATGGTACATGATATACATATATGTAAGGAAATATAAGCAAAACCAAAGAATATGAGTCGTAGGAAAATGAGGTGAAGACAAAGCCAAGTGTATGAAATGAAAATAAGCACAAAAAGTGACAACGACAGCAAAATATATGGCCAGTGAAGAAGTACCTAATTGCGAGCGGAATATTCTCGTTGCTATAGAAATAGCGCGATAAAAAGTTTTCCACGAGTGACGTGAAATAGTGCGAATCTATGTGAATTATTCCAGAAACATTTAGTGACTTGGTAAATTTAAGAAGAGTACTACTATTAAATTAATGTCCAGTAAATTTAGCGTAACAAATAAAAAGTTTCAATTGTTTCACTGCCGCTAACAGCAATAATTAAAAAAACATTTCAATAAGAGCATAATTATTGAAATTTAATACTTCACGGAATTTGTTCGCATAACAATGCAAGTTACAACAGGACACTGATATAATATAATACTTCATCGTTAGTCAAAACTCACTGGACCATACTTAAATATTCGTAGTTTATGCGAATTCGTACTGCAAATATCTTATAATATGAATGCGCTACAAATGGTGTAAGTATTGTACGTGTTTCCAATGCTAACTTAAAATAAACAAATGGCGAAATCGTGTAAAGTAACAAAAAGTACAGATTGTTTTAAAATACATGCAGATAATATTTAATGTGTAGAAATATTATACACATAAAATATTATCTACTGGTCACTAATAAAAAGAGTGTACTTAATATTTATACACGTTACTATAATTTATATAATGTATACAAATATAATTTATATTATACATATATGTGTTTTAAAATTGTCTGTGAATCTGGCCACATAGCTGTCTAGCTTTCTAGCTGGTTAGATTGGCAATTATATTTTCGATGTTAAATTTATAGGTTAGACTATACGATTTCTTGAAATGTGTCAAACTCGAAAGCATGCGCAACGACTATATTATATATATTATAATTGCTTCAAAAACGCAGTATATAGTGCATAGTTGTGGCATTACGGCATACGTCAAAATATGGAAATATTTACGTTTTCTATTTATACATTTATATATCGCTTTAAAAAGCTACTTTCAGTTTGAAAAATATTATATTTCAGTTTGAATCAGGTCGCACACTTTATATTATGGAAACGCGTGCAGTACATATATTGTCTATAATATATTGGTTAACTGTCAATATCATATCGTTTATCTTTATTTTTATTTTATATTTTCCAGAGCATTAATAATTTGAGGACAGGACATAAAGAACAAATATGTCATCGGAAAGTTGTCCCCAAAAATCAAAAATGCAAAATTAGAAAATCGATTTTTAGTATTTAAAGGTAATCGTCACTGCTCTTCGATGTAATACATATAATAGATCGGTTCTCTTTCAAATGTTCCTACAAAGACAGGAACTTTTATTTACACGCGACTATGAAAATATGTTGACCTCGATGATAACTTTAACATGTTAATGTATCACAGAGTACTGAACATCAAAACAGACATAGAAATCGTAGAATTGTATATGTATTGAGAAAGACATTTGTGACTTGTGAAAAATCATCGACAACCAAGCAAAAAACTAATAAAATCAGAATCGAAATCTCAAATAACAATATGTATAAAAACATTGACATGTAAGTATATACTTCAAAATGTTAGTAAAGAATGAGCTTGTAACTTTTGTATTGTTTAAGCAGGAATAAACCAAAATATAATGTATTTCCATAATTTCAATACATTTTTCGGTATCAGCAAAGTATTTCGCTCTCTCCGAAACAAAAGAGAATCCTTGAATATATTTGAAAAATATGCAAACTTTTTTATCTCACCCCTACCCCCTAAGTGTTTGGGGGTTATTATTTGCGACACTAGCGCCACCCCACACCTTAGCCTCGAGGCACAAATTTGCATTTGAAATGTCTTACCGATTTTAAGTATTGTATCCTTTTAACGAGTTTGTAACTTCCAATACAAGGCACACCTTCAAAACAAGCAATTGATAATAATATTAAATTGATTATCTTATTCTTCCTTACGTACCTATATATACAATGTTTTTATATATTTTGCATAGTTATTTGTTGAAAACTGAAGTGATAGTCGGATTATTTTTTCATTACTTCACTTGAATTTATAATTGCGGCGCTCGTAGTCCAGTGGGCATGGCAGTTGATTCTTATTTCTTATGCCAAGGGTTCCGGTTTCGTTTTCCGATAGTGAAACAATACATTTATGTGATTTCTGAAGCCCTGAAGGTTGTTTTGCTATAGATATTGAGTTTTATGATCTGTAGTAGCGTTTAAATTAATAATGAAAATAAAAACATAATTTTCCTCACTTGGAGTTGACAGGCAAAAAAACATTGAAAATATTAGAAAACCCAAGAATTTGTGGAGAAAAAGGGTTAGCAATATTTTTTTATAGTTTATCTCCTTTTCTTAAAATCCTAGATATAACATATTAATTTTTTTTAAACGTACTTTTCCTTTTCTATTCCATTTTAAAACCTTAAATCTAATATAAATATCAATAAAACAAGGCGAACTCTTTACTTTCAGTAAAGTACCCGTATTTGTAGCGATTGAACCTCTCAAATTATAACTTTTTATGTGATTCTAAATAGTGGTCGTATATCAATCACAGGATTATTTAAAATCATGCTAAAATAAGTTATTTTTACAAATTGCACATAAACGAATATTGTATATCTTAATTTCATCGTATCTACTATTACCATCGCTGACAAGAATATTTAGTAGGTCAATTTTTCCAAAAAATTTGATCGAAATTTGATCCTGGGCGTGATCGAAGAAACTGCTTTGATATTGTCCGGAAGTTGTATCATGAGACTTTCTGTAATGAGTAGTATTTACATTAAGTACATACACACGAAATTATTTTCATCACAAGTACGTTTATAGAACATAATCACACATGTGGAAAGAAAAATACTTTTCTTTTAGTTCTACATTTTTAATTTTTTGACTCTTTTCGCCTTGTAATATATGCCTCATATGGCGAAACACGTCTCAATTAATTAAAAAAATTAGAACTAAAAATCTAGTGTTTTTCTTTTCATATGTGTGATATTTAAATCTGTTTTTTGTGTAGTACCGATATAGCTACCTTTAAAAAAAAACACAGGTAAAGAACTGAGAATAAATTACCTGAGAATTATTATACCATAAAGTTATTCTGGTGATCGGTGTATGGCTTGGTGTTATGATATTATGATTGGCTTAACCCTCGATTACAGGCAAACTCAGTGTTTGCGTTTAATTAAACTCTTACTACCTCCCATGAACCAACTCCAGGTAAGTTTCAACTTTGTACCTACAGAGTTGTATTATATAATAATATAATACGAGTAAAAAAGGGTTTGTGTATTTTGAGTTTGTAATACGATGAGAAATCATTTTATTGATTTTAATTTGTATAGATAGACTTACAAATATTATCAAATGCATAATTTAGAAACACAATGTTGAAGCTATTTTAAATACTAAGAAAATATACTATTTCTCAAAAGATTCTTCTTTCTACTCGATTCACTTAGTTCAGTACAATTATATAATAATGTACATAAATAGTGAAAATGCATAATGTATTTAAAAATTCCCATCGCTCACACTACCCGATGTAATAATAATGTGGTATAAAAATTATTAAAAAAATCACTTTTTATGTTACAGTGTCTAAAACTAACGTTACCAGATAGTGCAAATAATGATGGGGTATAAAGTAATAATGTGGTATAAAAAGCAAAAAATGCATAACTCTATATGTAACTTACCATCACTATTTCTATGAAGACGCTACGCTAGATGGCATTATTCTCATAACCTTAACCCGAAGCCAAAATAAATAAGTAAAAATACGTAATTTTTACAGGTACAGCTAGTACGTATATATTTACTTGTGCACTATATTAAGAATAATAAACACATAGGTATTTAATGTTTAATTTAATTTCTCGTAATTTTTAATAATTAAGCATTAACTTTGTGGCCAGGCATTTTTAAGTTTGATGGTTATATACTAACATATATTACAAAATGTTAGTTATGTTAGTATATAGTTAACCTTCGGTTAGATTAAGACGCACGTAAGAAATATTTTAGGAAGCTGTTAGTGCGTAAATAATACAATAGTTTTGGTGTGTGGTGGTATTTACTTGCTAGTGTAGTGGTTATCTTGACGAAGAGGGTATACGTCACGAAACCGGTAGATCAAAAATCACCGTAAGTGATTACATACAAACATTTTGCTAACTTCTCGTTTTCTAATACATGTATATTTCTGAGAACTTCATTATAAAAAAAATTTGAACATACCGAAAGTATTTCGCACGACCCAGATTAGTACAATCTTCTACACGAGAGTACAATAGTTAACTATTACGTTCGGGTTAACATTATTATTTTTAAGCAGGCAGTTCTCTCTAATATTGACTCTGATTTATTTATCCAGACCATTTTGGAGCTGATTGCCGGAAGTGCTTTTCATTATTTTAGGACCAATCCGGCGTATTTATTCACTCCGGATCTGGTGAGCTTAAAGTGTTTTTAGGGATTACGGTTGATAGATTCCCCAGTAAGCTTTTTATCGTCTTCTTATGCATTTTGTTTGAAATGTAGCATGTTGGAAGCTGGACAGCCAGTGCAGACGGGTAAGAGGTGTTTTATCAAAACAGGTACTCAAAGAAACAATTTAATGTTATTGAAAGTCCTAGTTCCAATTACTATTTGTACATACATAGGTACATCTTGTATTTGACTTTTTATGTTCATCGACGGTCTTGTATTCTGTTTAAATTAATTTTTAAATACAATATTGTTTTAATAAAATTATTAACACCTTTTATTGTAAACATTCAACATTTTTTCGGAGTGATCTTCCCTTCTTCGGGATAATTAATGTACAGTAAATTAATAATTTAATAAATAAAATGGTGTCAAAAAGAGAGTTAGTAAGTTTTAAAGAAGAAGAAAATATTCTTTATTTAATGACGTATAATAAAATAACGAATACCAAGAAGAATCCTCCTGGCAAACCCAGAAAGAAGACTGCCGGTGAGTCGCCCCAGATTAAGCTGGGAGAGAAACATAAAAATGTGTACGAAAACAGAATGGGTCTAGACTGGTCGACTCATACAGAAGCAGCGCAAGACAGGGAAACATGGAAACACCTTGTCGAGTGTTAGGGCCCCCGACCCTACTAGGACAAGGGGATGAAGATGAATGAATGAATAATTCTTTAATTGCTATAAGAATCAAAATAAATAATTTGTATTGATACTAATGGTGGCACAATTTTATTTTATTTTATTAATTTTATAGGAATTATTAATACGATTACTTAGATACGTATCATATACAATTAATAATTTTTTAAATCAATTTAAATTGTCAAAACCTCATAGAGACGAAGCTTTAACATAGGTGTATTGAAGTCTTTGTAGGGTGGCCCAGTGCTTACGACCTATGTATATGAGCTGGCTTACGATTCTTTTTACGGCATAAGTGATCACCCTACACAATGTAACGTTCGCCAATTCCATTGCAAGAGCATCCACACAATATCTAATTTTTTAAAGTTTTATATAATGTGTTCCAAATCTGTTTCCTTTTTATATTCGAATGGACTATGCTAGAGACATCTATAGTCCTTCACATGAAATAGTATACATAGATTTTTGTCGCTTATATTTTTTTGTTACAGCGTGCATCAAATAAGAATAACCTTAAACTGGTTAGTCAAATTGAGCGGTTATTTTGAAGCCCTAATATGGAATAATACAACATCCATATCAGGTAACCTCGAGTAAATTTTTTGTAAATTGAAAACAAAAATAGGTATATCAAAAAACTATAATGTGTGGAAATATTAACATATTAAGCATACACAATGTAATATTCACTAACAAACTGCAGTTTACGTATTAAAAAATGTACTATCCATAAGTTTCAGATTGATGTCACAAATTTCTTCAAACAAAATAATTGTAAAATAAATGTTTCCGAAGGGAGCTCAAACAAATAAATACATATAGTATCTACATCGTCAGTATAAAAGGTATATTAAAATTAAACCTTCTTCTTCTTCTCGTGCCCTGTCTGTTTAACGGACGTTGGCTATCATGTTGGCTATGCGGACTTTGTTTACTGCGGCCCGGAACAGCAGTAGACTGGCCAAACCACTGTTAAAAAAAAAACTAACCCATAAGAACCAAGTTTTTATTTTACTCCCTTCCTTTTTAAATTAAGTTTACCATCATGTAACTAAATAATTGATTGTCTGAAAATGAAACATGTCTAGACAAATATCTATGTCAGAAATCTCTAAAAATATCTCTTTATTATTTGATTTCTTCCCAAAAAACCGAAGTGTACTGTCATCTGTGAACCAATTGTCATAAATTTTCGAAATTCGTAGTGAAGTACCTATTATACCTGCTGACGGAGAAATTCAAAATTTAAATATTCTGTGACGTTATCGGGCCGCCGTTGGAAGCTTTTGTAATGATTTCAATTTGAAAAAACCATTAAATATTTGAAAAATCCAAAATTATACTATAATTATTTTTTAACGAAAATTTGATAGATTTTTTGAACGTCGCCACGAGTCTGCTTGCAAAGTTTCAGCTCGATTGGATCACGGGAAAAGGGTTAAAAATCGATCCAAATTTTTTTCGTCAAGGAAACAAGCAAGCAGACGCCACGAGTTAAAAGAAAGGAAGTAGTTAAACCGCAGCCCAAAAGACCATCTTCTTTTGTTAAGTTACCGAGAAACGGTTTTTTCATGCAATTAACTTTTTATCAAATAGTATGATTTGCTAAAATTATCGAATATTTATTGTGAAGTCAAGCTCTCGGCGAACACTGCGTACTTGATATATGTAGTGCGCCGTACCAATCGAGCGGAAATCTTCCACCGCTATTGTAGTGTGCCGATCTCTTAGGATTTATATGCTGATTGAGTCTCATTCTATTTCTTGCGTTGTTTAGTAAAACTATACATACATTTCATTATGAACTTTACTGCATTCCATTTTATATAGATGTAATTATGATCCTTTTTAGTAAACAAATTGATTGTGAAACTATGAATCAAGATATATTATATGTAGATGTCTCATAAAAACGAAGCTTTTCTTTATATGGGATAGTAGGTATAAAAGTCTTTTTTCGGTATTTAAAGAGCCAACGACCCATCCCACGGTTGGTTTAAGTGATCAATTTACACAATGTAACGTTCACCAATCCCACATTTATAAATTTTTTGGAAATTGTATACACATATTAAATTTGCACAACTTGTTTCACATGTGCGTTGTATTTTACTACCGCCACTGTGGTTGCAATTTGTCATTCATATATAAAAAGGCCTCAAAAGTTACGGACTAGCCGTACTTGTTCGCGGATGACAAGACTTTTTAGCCTTGACAATGGCACGTGATACCGTGCCGAAACGTCGGTCAAGGTCTTCTCAGGGAGACCATTTACAGAAAATGCGAGATATTCCAGAAACTACTGTTGTTCCATATTTATTTATTTATTTATTTATTTTACGCTTCAACAGGCCAGGAGGCCCAATTACAGAAGCGAAATACATCACAAAACACCCAGGCTTGAGTAAATCACATTGATTAAATTGTAACCTCACCGGGAATCGAACCCGGAACCCTCGGTGTGGGAAGCCAGTATCATACCCACTGCGCTACGAGGGCCGCCTCGTATATATAAATATATTCATTAAATTATTTTATATTTACAAATATACACTGAATATAGTAATTTATTAGAACAAGTGTGACTTAGTATAAAATTTTTTTAAAATTATTTTAACAGCGAGTGGAGTGGGAGGAGGAGAATGTGGGATGGGAGTAGAAGGGAAGATAAATTGTATTGGGAGCTATTGCTTATTAACGGCCCTGGGTATTAAGTGGGTCCCTCTTCACTGCTGATTGAGTCTACTAAAAACTTTTGCGTTCATACAGCAAGACAGGGTTGCATTTCGACAATAATCTGATTCTGTATGTGACCGCAATGTCGCGTAACTTTGACTTGGTCGATTCTCCCAGTGTGCTCGAGATATGCAATCATTTAAATCAATGGTTTTGGTCACCCCTGCCACCTTACACTGCAGGGGATGCTACGGGGGTGGAATAGATATAACAACACCTTTTGAAAAAGGTAAACAAGCCCTGAATATTTCTCGGAAAATATTCCGTAATCATTTTTGCCGAGGAATTCGGGACTAACGCAAGCGCGGAATTTTGTATACGATTTTAAGGACGGGCGCAGATTTCCGACGGAGATAAATCTTTTGTATTACAACAGATTTTGAGAAAATTCCTCTTCAAATGAAGTGGGCAGATATTTTAATCCAGACAAAAGGTAAATTTTACGCTCGGCGGCATTGACGAGTTGCCATTGTTGGATCACTTTTTTTTTAGAGTTTGGTGACGTAATGAAGTAATATAACCTTTCAACATTACTTATACATGCAAAAATATTGTTGAAAATATTAACTGGTCTATAAAAAGAGTTCAAATAATAATTTTCATTGTTCGTGTCAATTAATTCGGAAGAATATCATATATACCTACATTAAAAATAATATTGCTTGATTTTTCAAATAAAAAAACATTATCAGCGCCAAAATCTATATTTTGAGTTTGTTCTAATGTACATAAATTTCAAAAATGTTCACTTTGTCGTAGAAAGGACCACAGATGTCTCTATATTTGAAAGGATACAGATAATCGAATACACAAACAATATTACAAAATTTGATAATGTGTGGATGTTCTTACGGTGGAGCTGGTGAACGTTGCATCGGGTAAAGTGATCACTCAAACATAATCATACACGTCATAAGCCTTGTGGCCACCTTGTAAAATAATTTTTTACACGTTTCTCATATAAATAGTTTCATCTCTGTGAGACTTCTGTAATTAATCTTAGTTAACAATTATTCCTCTGTGGACAAAATCCAGTAATTGTGTTCTCAGAACATACATATTACGTGTAAATAGTTTCAATATTTATTCAAAAGAGAATTAAAGAAAAGAGAATTAAAAACAACGGAAAAATATTTTTTTACTTATTATTTTTAATATACAAATATGTTTTGTAAATTAAATATAATACATTACTACAAAATACTTGTTACAATATATTATTTCCAATGACTTCATTCAGGAACGAACAAAATAACACATAGGTATGTAAAAAATACTTTATAAAATTACGAAGAACAAGGTGTAAAAAGAAAGTTCAAAAAAAGCTTACAGAAAAGGTAAAATTGTAAAAAGATACCGATTGTGTATAAAGGTATATTAAGGTATGAAGGAAGGCATCACTGGTTTATACAGCTAATGAGAAAATAATTTTTACGAACTTTTGTTGGTATTTTTTTATTCGTTACTGGAGATTTTAGTTCACTAGGTTGTATTGCGTTTAGGTAATATATTGTAGGGAGTAAATAAAAAACTGTGACAATTGATTATTTTTATATTTTTTACTGGCATTAAACTCTTATTTTGTAAAACAATTTTTGCAAAAAAAAATATCTACGTCACGTTATATCCCGTGGAGTTCCTCCGCCTTGCTTGAGATAAAGCTTTGCTGGTACACCTTAGTCCGGGATAAAAAAGAAAGTCATGTTCGTATTAAGAAATGAAATATTTAAAATGTGTGATATTAAATTCCAAATCCGATAACAATCGCTATATTTTTTTTTTGCATTTTTTACTTTCAATTTTAATCTTCTTCTAATTTTACAAAAAAAAAAACGGTTTTTTCAAATGGTCATGAAAATTCTGGAGAAATTGAGGATATCAGGAAAAATCCCAACTCGACGCCGTACAATATTGTAGTTAGCGATGACTTGTACAATTTCATCTATGACTTGTAGCTTAAAATTTGTCTTTAGATTTCACCAAAATATCAAATAAATCGGAAAAAATGTTGATATCGCTTTATCAGATATTTGCGTAGCTTAGATATTATATATGGAATTTATTGGTCAACCTAAGTCCTTTCAGATAGCTGGCAGCATAATTTTCATCATCAGTTATGGTACTTGCAAATTTCCGTTTAATTTGCTCCATATTTTTTAAATGTTCATTTAGAAAAAATATTAAAAAATGAGTTTTAAATGCTTTCACCGAATTCCCGACTAGTCCAGCACGAAAACTCTCAAAATTTACGTAAAATTAATGGCTTTGCATTATTAAGTCATTTTATTTTTGATTTGGTTTAAATTAATAATCACGTCACTCACATTAAATTAATATTCACATCACTCACAAGGAAGATCCGCAGAAACAGCTGAACATGTTATTCGAAAATTTGTTTTAAGTTTCAGAACAACATGTTTATTATTTGGATCCTGCATGAGTGATGTTAAAAAATTAATTACGTATGTATGCAAAGAAAGCATATGAAAGCATGTCTTCAATTTTTTTATTTATACTTGTTTAAAATACACGGAGAAAACCTATTAGAATATGTTGAAACTCGCTTTAAATTCAGTTAGTTTTAGCTTTTATATTTATTTCAGGTAATATTTTTTTTCAGCGAAATTCAAAACTAGAACATCACTGGCAATACTTGGTAGAAAAACTATAAAATATTTAGTATTTTGGATAACATTTGGACAACGAAATTTTAAATACCTTGGCCCTAAGCTATACCTACAATACAATGCTGAAAAATGTTTCAGAACGATTATTGATTTTATAAATTGATGAAATTTGGATAAGAGAAATGGGTCGATTATTTATTAGGACACTCGCCCAAATAAAGTGACAATCTAAATGTCAAGGCAGGTAACATACTATATTAGGGTAATCATGTTATTTGTGGCAGAAAATAGACGATGATTGATCTATTAGCATTAATAAAATCTAAATTGTAAGCTTTGCCTGTCTCAACACAAGAAGACAGGCATAATAAAACTATATGTACCTTTAATTAATTAATTTTATGTATAGCAATGATAAATAAATACATTTTTAATTAAAATAAATAATAGAAGTCTCACAGAGACGAAGCTATTTATATGAGAAACGTGTATGGAAGTCTTTTTGTATGATGGCCCAGGGCTTACACCTGTAACATGAAGAATATTTATATATATGATTAATGAATTTAAAAACAAATGCTATAATTATTGTAAAAATAGTATAAAATTGTAGAGCATAAGATGAATTTTTTATTATAAATTGTATCATACATTAGATTAGATGTAAATGTAAATATGTAGGTATTATGGATAGTATATTAGTAATAGATTTAAGAATGTAAAGTGTTAAATACTAGTTAATATACAAATTGTAATATTTACTAACTTAAGAAATAAAAAAAATAAAAAAAAACGTGATAGAGGGTGATTAGATACACTATGTATAATAGCGTCTGCGAAGGTTGGCTTCTATAAATTTTAAATTCGATTTTATTATTTTTTTTTTAAAGTGTTAGATCTAAAAAATTAAGTGTCGAATTATTTTCTATTTCTAAAGTAAACTTTATGTTATTATGAAGTGAATTGATTAGTAAAAGTTGTAAAAAAAACTAACCCATAAAAACCAAGTTTTTATTTTACTTCCTTTCTTGGTAAATTAAGTTTACCATCATGTAATAATTGATTGACTGATAATGAAACATGTCTAGATAAATATCTATGTCAAAAATATCTAAAAATATCTCTTTATTATTTGATTTCTTCCCAAAAAAGTGTGCTGTCATCTGTGAACCAATTGTCATAAATTTTCGAAATTCGTAGTGAAGTACCTATTATACCCACCGACGGAGTAATTCAAATGTTAAATATTCCGTGACGTTATCAGGCCGCCGTTGGTAGTAATCAAACTTTTGTAATGATTCCAATTTGAAAAAACCATTAAAATTTCTAAAAATCAAAATTATACTATAATTATTAAACTTTTTCAACGAAAATTTGATAGATCTTTTTGATCATTGCTACGAGTCTACATGCAAAGTTTCAGCTCTATTGGATCACGGAAAAAGGGTTAAAAATCAATCCAAAGTTTTTTCGTCAAGCAAACAAGCAAGCAGACGCCACGAGTTAAAAGAAAGGAAGTAATGATGTTAGTTGACGTGTTCAATCAATATACGTGCACAATACGTAGAGCCGTATGTATTTAATCTTTGACTTTGTAGGTCTAGTCAACACGGCGTCATCTTACGTGGCGGCCATTCAGTTACAGGCAGACAATATTGACAAATCACCGGATCGAGAGCTGCTCCGGAAAGGCCGCTGTAAGCTGTGATTGATATTAATATTATTCATGTAGATTTACACTTAATTATCCCCCACTCGGGCCGTGCTGGCATCAAAGACGTTGTTTACAAAAGCAAGCCATTGATCCTAGGAATACATAGGATAATCCTTACTAACGGAACCATCACGCCGAAACCCGGCTTTTGTTAGTGCTATGGTAAACAAGCGGGCAGTCGCATAAATAATTCAGCTGGAAGGACTTCCCACTTCTGGATTCCATTATGAAATTACTCCGGCATCATTTATTCCCGTGAAAGTTGCAAAAATTAAAGTAAGGACTCCCGCCTCGGGAAATTGTAATATTTTAATGAGATTCTTAGATGAATAGGTTAAGGCCGATACTGGGAATGTACATATGTATGCTAATTTAAGTTATGTCATACATGGTTCAAGCGTATGAATATAATTTATTATAGGTGTAGGTATTTACATTGAGTCTTTTTCATTCAATTTTGAATAGAAAATGTATTTTACATTTGGATGAAATGTCAACAGTTAAGAAGTAAGCTACATAAAAGTTATCTCTTTTTCAATATTTCTGACCTGCAAAACTGAAAAAAAAATCCGAAATTCGGAAGAATGATTCAGAAATCTTAACAGTTTTTTGAAAGGTTTTGATTATTTTATTTGAATTGTATCAAAGAAAATGAATTATGAATCGATATACATTAATTTTATTTCATGATTTATTTATAAAAAAAGCCGAAATATGGAGAGAAAAAAATAGGTTGAGGAAAGAGAATATTTTCTTTTCAATATATAGAATATTTTTATGTTTATGTTTAAGTAAAAATAGGAAGTTTATGTCAAAGTTAAATTAGAAACAATCGGTTAAATTAAAATGTAATCTTGTTTTATCTGTCATTATTAAATTGGCTTATCTATAATTATGTCCTATCTTTGTTATCCTTTAATTGTGGGAGACATTTAACTATTTTTCTGTATTTTGTCTTACCAAGCAATAATGTCTGCCTGTTGGATGACCGAATAAAATAAAAATAATTAAATGAAGTAGATTCCCTTGCCGGTTTTGATAGTTACAGTGAGACCTTAAATATGTATTATACCTATTTATTTAAATAGCAATTTTAAATTTTTTTTGAAATAATTTTTTATGGATCCCTATATTATCAGTTATATGTTGATAAAATATGGGTAAAAGTTTATTTTATTTTTATGTTTATCTTTATATATTTTTTTATGTATCCATTTATTTTCCAAATTTAGATTTTTATATGTATATCTTTAAGTGGGTTCAAGTTATAGTAGAGAATTATGTTTTAAATTGCAATATCACAATAAAAAACAAATTCAGTAAAATATAGAAATAATTCAGTTTATTATATTTTTACTGTAAATACGAACCTACCTTTGTTTGTGGGAGACATTTTACTATTTTTTCTGTATTTTTTCTTACCAAACAATTATGTCTCCCTGTTGAATGACCGAATAAAATAAAATAACGGAGGTTTGTCTAGTTTTCGAGATTAATTTAAAAACGTATTACGAAAATAGAAAGAGTAGGTACTATTCAATAATATCCATAGGTATTTAAATGTAAATAACAGAAATAGAAAAATATTGTACCGAGATGCTAGAATCCGGATTAACTTCGCACTACCGAAGTCCATCGAAATCTCTGGAACACTCCATAACACTCTACAAACGTCAAGTACAGTCTGAAAGTGACGGGAGTATTCTCGTATACACTAAAATTTATAGAATAATCTAGGTTGTTCAGAAAACCAACGTATTTCGTATAAAAAACGGAACCAGTGGCGCGGCGGAACATAGTTTGTTTGTACGTTTCTACCGATGCGACATTAGAAACGGAGTGGTAAGCCACAGCGTGGCTAGTCATGGATAACTGAGAGAAATATTAAGCGAAGTACCTACTTACTGCGACAGTTAAACGGAATTTTTTCGATAGTAAAATGTTCACAAACGAGGGATAAATTGCGAAATAATATGAAATCGAGAATAATGCTTAAATTTATTTCGTGTCCAGTGACTTTGTAATTTAATTAGAATAATCAAAAATTTTTTGATTTATTTTCAGTGTTTTCATTTCTCTTCCAAAGCCACGCCCTGTTGCAAAAATTTTTAAGTATTGTTTAATTTCTTTAAGTATTATTTTTTCTTCATCATACTTACTTATTTTGACGTGTGATATGTTATATTTAATAATTATTTAAAAATAATCATTTCTATTTATTTTGTACAAAAAATATTGAAAAATAAATATCCAAGCATGCTTTCTGCCAAAATACGCAAAAATTGTTTGATAAAATAAATTATCGTATTCCTACATATTTAAATACGCAATTTTTGTTCTCATTTATTGAAATATCTAAATAAAGAACACATTGTTTTCACATCATTGTTGCTATTTGAACAAAATATAAATGAAGTAAATAAAAACATAATAAATTTGAATTTTCATACAAAAACAAAAGCCTTTTGTATATTCCTATTATTATTTATTCTACATATATCCATAATACTTTTATATTCCGATAAATGAACTGAATACAATACTATTTTCATCGCTTTGTAAAGATAGACTTGTAAAGAAATATTTATTCAATATATTTAAATTTGAATTAAAAAGATATCTTTAATAAACAGATAAACTATGAAATTATCTAGTACGAGCTGTGCCCGCGCGGCTTCGCACTCCTAGATTTTTAGTAAATTTTATTCATATTTTATCAATTTGTGTATTAATCTTAACATATAGATATATGTCGTCATGGATTTTTTTTTGTAGTACTTTTTGAGTTCTACAACTTCTCTATAGAAAGTATTTACCGTTAAGGCAGCGTTCGTAAAAAACGCACCGCTCGACCATTTTTTAATTTACTTTTGTTTAAAATAAGTCACCACGATAAGCCCTTTTATTTTAACGGGATAATAAATAGCCTATGTCCACCATGTCCAAAGTCTATTCTGAATATTGGTGATTTTTGAAATCGGATGAGTGGTTTCGAAGATAACCTCCTACACCTAGACTTTTACCACTTTATAGTTTTTATTTACTTTCCTATGCCATCGTTTCTGTAGTACGATTTTCATTTTATTTAATTTTATTATAGGTAAATTGATTATAGATAAATTAGTATAGATAATTAGTTAATAATTGGTATCGATGAACAGCGAGGAATCTTATAATAATTTTCTGTAATTACAGAATTTTGTTTCCTTACATGATTAATATTTTTTATAAATTTTTTTGCATTCTGTTATTAAAAATAGTTAATTTAGGGGATGAAGTCCGCAGTAAGCAATCTTCTAAGTATGTAAATTTGAAGTAGAAAATTTTTGTTTTCGCAGATTCGAGTTCACAATTTTAATAAAGTATATTTTTTGATAGAATTAAAAGGATTGATACTATTTGACTTTAGGATGAAATAAATCTTCAAAGTCAACACTTGCGACTTACTAAGGAACCACTCGAGATAATCAAACATCCGGTAAACATAAATAGGGATGGTAGTCTTAGAATATAATCTTCTCAGCAGGTACCTTATGCTTTAATAATCTCTCGAAATGAAGCAATCACTATTTTGTCTTATACAGTAACACTTATATAACGTGTCTTCAACATGGTATTGCATACTTGTAGCTAAATATATTTACTAATATATGCGTACAAGGAATCCGTGGTATTAGTCTGATGATAGGTCCCACTAAATCATCCAAAAAGGTCGTATAAGCGCGGATTATCTTAATCCCAAAGTGAATATTATTTATAGGCGAAAGAACCTTAAAATTAATTTAAACAGCTGAAGCTGGTTATGTGTATTAGGAAACATTAATAAATGTTTAAAAAGTACTTTTTTACAATACATTAAATATTAAACTTTTCAGTACATTTCTAGTAGTATCAGAGTAGTGTGAATATCTAAAAAAGAATTAACGTTTCCAGCCATATGCAAACGGTTTATGACAGAAGTGCAAATCATATAATCATTTTAAAATATCAAACCTTTCGCCCTCAAGTTATGAAATTATTTATTTAGGTAGGTAAAATATATAAGCTGTTTGTGATAATTTAAAAAAAAATTGCTACAACCATTATATTTATATTTATGCCTATATAAGATTCATTTCATTAGTATCAAATACCTTCATCTTCTTCTATTTTTTTTCAGCTTCATTTCTTCACTCCTAGATACAGGCCTCTTCTAACTTCTTCCACTCGTCTCTCTGTTTTTTTAAACACTAGCCTTCCGACATTCCTTTTACTTGTCCAGGGCCTCCACTTCAATATGCGTCGCATCAATATAATGTCACTCTGTCTAGAGATATGTCCTGCCCATTTACACTTTAGTTTTGGAACACGGTCCATTATACCGACAACTTTGGTTCTCCGTCTAATTTCTTCGATTCTTATCTCGTAGACTTACACCAAGCATCTACCGTTCCATAAATCTTTGTGTGCATTTTAATTTATTGACTCTTTTTCTGTACGGGTTATAGTCTCCAGTCCATAACATTCCATTGGTAGAATACATGCATCAAATACCACGAGTTTTTTTGTATCACTTGTACATTATTAATTGAGAAAGATGTAAAAAAAATCGATGTTTTTTTTCATGGTAAAATGGATAGTTTATTTAACTTGTATATCTAGCTTCACATATTCCAAAAAGAGCCCTTTCTTAATTCAAGATTTAGAAATTTTAAGGTTTCGAAAATTAAATTAAAAGTAGTATTTTAATGCTCTGCCTATTTTCTAAATTTCTAAAATTATCAAATAAATTTTTTTAAAACATTTCGCATCAACCAAAATGTGTTATATTAATTATTTACTTGCAGAAAGCTATCGATAATTTCTGTTGCTAGTTTCTGCTGACAGCTAAGTTGTCAACGTCTAGCATCAAAATCGCCTTGGCCATCCCCTTTAAAATTCATAAAATATTAGTTTGCTAATAAAATTCAAACAATCGTCCATAACAGTGATTGCCATGTCAAAATTATATTAATTTTCATTACACTGTACTATTTCAACTTCACTACAATCGAAGTCATCTTCATTAATCGAATGAAAATGATCAAATTTCGAATGAATCATCATTTTCTTGTTGCTTTTTTGCTGAAATTCGGAACTGACGTTTCTTTTTCGTGATGTTTTAAATTTCTTTGATGTTAAATAAATTTGCACAAATTCGTAATTACATATTTTTTAAAACAAGTTACAGACTGTCATAATTTTGCTAACCCCCCACCCTGTGATATTATTATGGAAGTCGCTATCGTTTCAAAACTCTGTTTTTATAGATAGGCTGCTACTAACTGTGATTCTGAAGCTCTTGAAATATTAGCAGCAATTCTATACATTCAAGTTAATCGTTAGTAAGGATTAATGTGATTTATATTTAAATGTGCTTTGAAATTTCCCTCCCTCTTCTTCCAACTGTATCTCAACCCTTAAGCCGTATCCTAAAATCTCTACAAATCCCCCGTGCCATCCGGCACGCGATGAAAAAGTGAGAAATTTATCACATAAATAACAAATCCTATACATAATTGATTTGACCTTTTTTAGGTGATGGAAATCTTGAGGATGAACTCAAAACGCCCGACCTGGCTAAGTGAATTTAGTAAGCCCCTTACAGGTGAACAAACGTAGGAGGCCCCTGAGGTCTTTCGGCAGTCATTTCTGTGAATCTCGATGGGAAACCATGTATTTTGAATAACCTTAACGGTAAACATACTTTGAAATATTTGAAAGGAAGGTTTATGAACTGTATCAAAACAATGGATATGTGAATGTACTTCAATATTTTCGACACATATTACGAGTAGGTATCTACGAGTATACGAGTTCCAAACGTTATGTTAAAAATAATGTTTCACTTACTTTATATAATAATAATGATAAAAGTGTAGATTTTCTGAATATAACGATTTCTAACTTGTCCGTCTATTTTTTGACCAGATGACTGAAAAAAAAAGTCTTATCTAAAAATATATCTATACTGGTTCATAGTATGGTTGTTCATGAATGACTTATTTTAACCACAGTAAATAGAAGTCTCATATGGAATGTGTTGTTCAAAGTTAACATGTAAACAACTTCCAAAAATGTGATAAATGTGGTAGCGATTCACGGGTGGAATTGGTGAGTATTTGGGTAAAGTGATCACTTAAGCCCGCCGTACTAAGCTCTATAAACACCTAATTGACTTCCATACCTACTTTCAGCCTACCTACCATACAAATAGCTTCATCTCTATGACACATCATAATATATGTTGATAAAATCTGTGGATAAAATCCAGTTTTGTGTTCTCGGAAAAAAAAATTAACATACTCAAAATATTATCATCATCTTTTTGTTCACCACAGTATTTTTAATAGCGAAAGACAAAAACGGGGCTTTGCAGAGATTTTGAAAATAATTTAAAAAATAAGCTCTCTCTGAAGGCTAATAATGAAGGAAAGTCTGTCTGGTAGTTGGGTTGTCGGGTAGTTGGGCTGTCTGGTAGTTGGACTGTCAGGTAGTTGGGCTGTTGGGCAGTCGGCACGTCCGGCAGTTGGCTATCAGGCATAATCTATATCAGGTTAATCTACTTATTTAGGGAAGAGGAAACTACTTTTTAGAAATATTTTAATAGATGTGCTTTTAAGTTTAAAAAAAT
Source organism: Agrypnia vestita (assembly GCA_016648135.1). Lineage (NCBI taxonomy): Eukaryota > Metazoa > Arthropoda > Insecta > Trichoptera > Phryganeidae > Agrypnia > Agrypnia vestita. The sequence continues at coordinate 22,745 of JADDOH010012214.1, forward strand.
GCTTTTCCAGCATTACGACAGGCTCAAGTAAGTAAATTCTTCTTCAAATGTAGCAAATATTATTATTTTCCTGATGAAGAAGCCATTGGCTTTGAAACATGTTGATTTTTTTCAATAAATAAGTGGTTTAAACAAAGTTAATTTATATTAATTATAATTCAAGTAAGTAAAGTTGTATTTGCAAAATATAATAAAGCCAACAGTATCACTCTTTCCAAATCCGCTAGAATCACTTCCACTTGACATTTCAAGCATTCAGCCATCGCTTCCGCTGTTTTCTTCAAAAACAATCGTATTTACTTGCACTCCTCGAGCTGATGCTGCGCCACGGCCGGAACTCGGGAGCGCCGCGATGCCGGAAGCGGAAATAGACGGCCAACGGGAGCAGCTACAAGTGTTTCCGGCAAGGCTAGAACAATGGCGGGAGAATAATAGCCGGATGTGCACTTACAAGGTTTATTTATTTTATAATTTTTTCGGTGGCTTATTCAACTTGGTATTATCTAACAATACATTCTGATTTAGTCGTCTACCTACTTCCGGAATAACTGGTTCAGTTGGAAAATTTTTAATGGCACGTGTTCGTGTAATGAGACGAGATGAGTGTTGAAAATTAGATATGAGCTTGAGATTGGTAGCAAGATAAAACCTTGTTAACTCAAAAGAGAAAACCTTTTTTTACTCAAAACCATGAAAATTTCGTTCCGTTTAAAAACGATACTAGATACGCACGGAAATACTTCACAAGAGCCATAGATACTATTTATTATGAAAAGTTTTACAAGTACAATGCTTTTTAAATAAAATACATATTCGTGTATTGAAATACAACTGCTATTTTATATGAACCGTAAATTTCGAGGTCAATTTGTACTGTTTATATAAATAAAATGTCTCTACATGTCTATATGGTTCGTTCAAAATATCCATATCATTTTAATACTTTAGTATGTCGAACGATCGCAATATTAACCTCAAATCATAAATGATTTATTTCGTTTTAACTGCCACAGGGATGATTCAAATTCACCCACATAACGAACGGAACATCAACTCACATTTGACGTACAACAAGTATGATGGAAGGAAGATAACGGCGAATCTTATATAATTTAATTACCAAAGCCAAGGGTTATTTCTAAAGAATCTCATGGAAACATAATCCTTTTACAGCGTTAACACCTTTAAGTGATTTTTTTATTATTTCGATTGAATATATTTTATTTACTGATGAAGAATATAAGCGGGGAAAGGCAAGCTTAGGTCTTGGCAACGCTGAAGGAGCATGTTCTCTCCTTTGCGACACCATTACCCGAAGGCTCTTCCGGATTTGTGGACGGTGAGCGTCCACAAATCCACGGTTTAATCCGCCACCAGTCTTCAGCTTCAGAATGGATTACATTTGTAAGTATGTCAAAATGGAAACATATCACATGGTGCCAGTTCAACTTCTCAAGCTAATCTATTTCATATTGTTACGAGATGGCAGGGGCAGAAAGAATTGCTCATAATCAAGGATTTTACCTTTTGAAAGTAAATTGGAAATTTCCACAAGGGTCAATTGATTTTGGAACCATCGCGATGTGACATTGCCTATAAAAAAGAATCACTGGCCTTTGCGCACTTAGTTGTTATTTCTGACAGCGGATTTACTGAAAAGCAAACCGTGCGAGTGTGGCCACAGTGTGAATAAGTCACGAATATACGGCAAATGAAGAAAGTACCTACCAACGTGTGAGAAGTATTCCATAGTAATCAGAGCCTTATAAACTTAAATTAAGTGTAAATCAAAGAACGGGACTCATATTATTTTTGTGGATTTAGCAAAATAGTCAATCAATCGATAATTAATTTCCAGTGTTTTATTTGCGTCCCACATCAGCGACCCTGTGACATATTTTTGTATCAGAATCCACGTCTTGAAACAATACATTTCTTTGAATAGTTATATAAAAAAAATTTGAACGCTTAGAATTCAACGATTTCTAAATGAAGTGTTAAATATCTCTTTACAGTCTGTAAAGAAAATCAGGAAAAGCGAACAATGAAATGGAAGAATCTCGATTGCAATTTCGATTTAATTGTTACAACATTTCACATGATCAAACAAAGCAAATTTGCTTCTCCTACAAAAATGATTGAACATGATATTGTTGTTAACTGGAGCGAGCCTGGAATTGGGAAAGTTTGTCAAAACGGAATATTTGGGTGAGGGTAGCAACTTCCTTCCCTGGGGATACAACCTGCGCACAGCTATACATACGTTCCAGGCCAATGAGGACGTAATGCAAAAAGGAAGCCCACATTTGCCCGGGGAGCTTCTGAATTATTAAGACTAGAGCCGAGCCGTTTGTCCCAGGACAGGGAAGTAGTTTGGAAAGTCTGGGTCGGACATTAAACGGAGTAGGAAGTTTGTTAACAAGCTTCTGAACTCTTTGTCCTCGGCTTGCCCCGAGGGATTGTTCTTGAAGAGAGAAAGATGTCGAAGGAATAAGAAAAGAGACGTTGGAATAGTTTAAAGAGGTAAAGTGGACAGAATATGGTATTTTTATGGAGATCGCGAGAGAGTTTTCCAGGGCTTAGCATAAGAAACGATTCCGAGATGCATTCGATCAGAGTGAACTTAAAAAGGGATTTGATCGGTTCAGTACATTTCAATTGCTTATTGTGTTACACATACATAGATTTTTGCAGCTAGTAGTAGTGAGTGAAGTAGACTAATAAACAATATACTTTTTAATCCCTTAGTAATTAATGTATACCTACAGTGTCAGTATTTTCTTTTTTTTAACTCCTTTCATAATAAAAACATGTTTTTGTTTATTCACAAATCACCATTCTTGTCATTTATACTATCGTTAAAACTAAGAGGCATCTAGTATACAACAACAATTCTATTAATTTTCCAAATTTTTCTATTTACTTTCGTGCACATCCGAAAATTGCTTACAAAAAATTGTTAGAAGGTTTTATATGGCCATGTTATAAAATTATAACTTTTAATTTTTGGACACGTAATCTCAAAAAGATTCGCAAACCCTGCATTGGGATAATATTACTCTTCTACTTACTGAAAAAGACTTTGATAAATGTGTGTTTTCAATTCTCACTGTTCAAGTTAAAATAAGAAATCTAGTTTTCTTAACATTAATATCAATAAGCGTACGAAAGCTTCTTTGTCGATAAACCTGATATTCTTATATATAGTTTCAAGCTTTCTACAATCCAGGTTATTTTTCCCAACAGAGGGATCACTGTGAACAAATCTCAATCTTGTATGACTGTTTACGGTAGATTTATATTTCTGAAACCTTTATCTAAATTAATAAATAAAATTGTACTGTTGAAAATTCTATTTGGTGGTATAAATCGGATTCTGGAATCCCGCCGTTGTATTTTATTCAGTTAGTATTTTCAGTGGAAAGTACCGTACCTACAAGTACTATATTAGAAGAACGTTATTTGTACATTCTTAGGTAGAATTACTGCCGGCTTAATAGGAAGAAGGGGATTCGAATGTTCTCCCACACGATATTACAGCCGTTATGATTGTCATTAGATACGTTTATTGTACGGAAGATGGGACTTCGAGCCCTGAGGACTCTCCCAAGACTAGAGAGCGGTAAGGGAAGTTTTCATCGAAAAGTGAGCATACATGTTCATTCAATTTTGGTTTTACGTAAAATAAAAAATATTTTACAGTAATATATTTTCTATAAAAAATTTTTTTGAGCAAATTAAAATGTTTTTGTCCCCAGAGATCGTCACTAATTAATATACATTATAAATGTCATGAATATTCTTAGGTTTATACGGCCGCTAAGAATCTTCTGGTCTATGTCTTCTGGATTATGCTACGTTTTTGCGACCTTTCTGGCCGTCTTTGCAGATCCCACACGTGGACCTTCATCAGGGCTGATGTGGACCCTGCAATGGGATCCGAAACGTCGGCCAGAAAGGTCGTAAAAACTTCACATAATAATACCCCAAAACACAAACTAGAAGATTATGAATATCTCTAAGAGACGAAGCTATTTTTTATGGGAAAGTATGTAAGTTAGTTTTTTGTGCATCTACAGAGCTTATAAAATGTCAGAGGCTGGCCTAAGTGATCACTTTACACAATGTAACGTTCATCGATTTCACTCATGGTAGACCACAAATCAATAAAGTTTGCAATATTTGGTATTTTTGGTTTCATTTGGTATTTTTCGTATTTCGTTTACTTTATTTTAAACAACAACGCTGTTGCCCAAAAAATACTTACATACATACTTTCTCATATAAACAACTTCGCCCCTGTGAGAAATCATTAATTTATCTTTAAACATATTTTTTTAATTTACTTTTTTTTCTTATTTCTCTTTGTGCTAATTTTATGTTACTTTGTGTTTTAATATTGATTTTTGTTGTGTAAGTGTACAGGTGAATTTTTCAGTCACAGCACTTCAAGGATGTGTTGTTTACCGATACACGACAAAAGTGCGCATGAATGATATCTTTGCGAGAAAGACTCGAAATTGATATGACCGCTTTACGCTAGGCGGTATGCAACAACGCACTTGTAGCAAGTAATCGGTTATGTACACCGCGCGATGTGTTTTCGTTTTAAATTTAATGTAAATTTAAGACTTCGATATAAATTGCTATAAAACAGTTTTCAAAACATAAAAAAAGTTTTATACATCCTGAGAAACTAAGTAAAAGTACCTACTTCATGTCATACAGCATAAAATAGGCGACAGTTAAATGTAACTCATATCGTGAAATATATTTAAAAAAATCAAATTTCCCTGGCAAATAAATTTTGCTTCTTAATTATTTAATTTGTGAAGTTTTTTCGACCACGTGTATCCGAAACGTGTGACCTACGATACGGGTCATTGCAGGTTTCATCATCAGAGTTGTATGCCAAAAAAAACTTTATACAGAAGCCTCTGAAATACGAGGGCATACTTTTATGAATAAAACATTTGCAAGTATGCAAATAACAATTCCAACTGTGTTTTGAGAAAATTCATTATTATTATGTCATATGTGCAGCTAGTAGCAACAATTTTACTGGTGAATTTCTACTTGATAATAAGTTGAAAATATTCAAGCAACCATAACCAATATACCAAATGTGCAATATCAAAATTTGCATTTTTTTTTCAATATTTCTGGCTTATTTTTATGCAAAATGTTGAAATATCATGACAGTAACTTATATTGATTAAGAACAATGCTCAAATAAAATGATAAAAAGCTTGTAAAAAAATCTATTTTCAATTTTTACATGGCATCTTTTTATATATATAGACATGTCAGAATACCTCACAATATTGTATAATTAATTTGTGAAGTGTGATATTTTTTAAATACATATTTTAAAAAAATGTTTGGAAACACTCACAAATAAAACCCTTTTAACTTTGTACGCCGATATATTTCCCGAAATTTCCTGTTATCGACAGGGTTGTATCGTTTTATTCGCTCTTGGGAACAGATGCATAGGCACTGATAGAGGATTATATTCTGACAAAATACACCCCTCGAGTCGACAGAATGGGACGTTGGAGCGTCCCAATGGACAGATTTCATTCTTTTGACCATCGAATGGTATGATTTTACGTGGACGTAATGCTCTTTCAATAGCGGAGGTGAGTTTTTCAATTTGTGTCTGAAGAAAATAGTACAAATAAAAGTATTAGGACAACAGAGGTAATAAATTTACAGAGATAAACAAAACCCTTATTTTAGGAGAAGGTTAGGTCAAACGAAACGTATTTTTTACAATCGATTTTTTTTTATTTTCTTAATTTTCTTAATTTATGGCGGCCTTCGTAGCGCAGTAGGTATGACACTAGATTCCACGCCGAGGGTTCCGGGTTCCATTCCCGGTGAGGTCACAATTTTAATCGATGTGATTTACTCAAGCCTGGGTGTTTTGTGATATATTTCGCTTCTGTAATTGGGCCTCCTGGCCTGTTGAAGCGTAAAAATAAAAAAAAATATAATACTAAAATAAAAAAATATCGTTCAAACCGAGTCTCTTTAAGTAAAATCGTGTTATTCATGATATATTATAGATGTCTCACGGTAACGAAATTACATTTTTTATGGGAAAGTAGGTATGGAAGTGTTCATAGGGCTTACGACCTATCATACGGCTGGCTAAGTGATCACTTTACACAGTGTAATGTTCACCATTTCCACCCATGATAGAATACTGCGTCTTTGATGAAACGTCTATCCTACATCTATGATAAGATCCATGCTTGGCGTAAGCCTAAGAGATTATAAATGATGAAATTAGACGCAGAACTAGAGTAGTGGATATCATGGATCGTGTTGCGAAGCTACTGGGCTGGGCATGTTGCAAGGCATAAGTATCAAAAATATTTATTTATTTAAAAATATATTTGAAACATATTTTTAACAATTAAACATAATACTTTCGTTGTCCGTCCATCTGTCTATACATAACTTCATGTAAAGTCCGTAATTTCATTCGAATTCACGGCTAAAAAATTTAATTAAGCGGCCGGAGATGGGGCTTGAACCTCGGGCCAGCAAACCCCAAACGGCTGCTTTACCGTTGCTACCGCCGCCTCTCCGTGGACCGTCAAAAATATACTAAGTATATAATATAATAGGGCTTAGGAACGTAAACCATTTCATGTTCCGTGATTTTTCACAGGTTTGCGGCTAGTCTTTAAATAAAAACAATAAAAAGGGAATTTAAAATTACACAGCTGCAATGTAAAATACGATAAAGCTTTTTTTATATTACGTGCAGTCTGTTTGTTTTGAATCCTCCGTCGTATAACCGGAAATCCGCCGAACTTTTCTTCTCCCCTTTTCTATCGTTCAATCAACCAATTACTCCTGCCCGCTCTTTCTTTGTTTCCTGTAATTTTCCAACAGTAATATATATTTTTCTACGATAAAACAGGATGGTAGCAAAATGCAGTTTAAGGGCAAGAGCTTACTTGATCACAGTTTTCGTTTTTTTTTTAGATATACATTCACTTATATTTTTTTATTTTAATTTATTCAACAATTTTTGCGCGTCTTTCATGTTAAAAATTCGGATAAAAATCATACTTATATCTATATTTAAAAAAATACTGCTTCACACTGTTGTCAAAAAAAATTATACACAGAAATCTTATTTTCCAGCGGTAACTATTTCGTGGTAATAGCAATTTTTAAAAATATAGACGGTGATGTTGCTGTCTTTTCAAATATGCACAAATAAAATATATTATACAACATGGTATATTGATAGATGTATGCGGATGTTCTTGGGTGGAATCGTGAACGTTGTATTGTGTAAAGTAATCAATTAAGCCAAGACAGGTAAAATCATGAGATCAGCATCATCTTTATTTAGAAACGGAATGAGATCAGCTGTTGGATAGGAAGTTACGGACGGACATTCGAAACTATTTTTATATGGATTCTGATTGAAGACTTTGTACCTTGTAAGTATAAATAAATAAATAGGTTATACCTACTTGGGGTATAAAAACAAAGGCAGAAATATCTAAAAAAAATTTAAATGTTTTGAATGCAGTCATTGTAGATGTGAATTTAAAATGTACTGAATTTTAGACTTTGTGTATCTATCCCTTCCAAAATCATATTTCGTATTAATTTTTAAGCTATGTTACCTATAAAATCTCGAACTCAGTACATTATAAATTAGTAATCCTCGATGACTGCATTAATTTTTTTGTGGATATTGCTGTCTTTGCTTTTATTCCCCACGTATTTAATCATTGAAATTAAATAAAAAGTTATCGATTATTTTAGAACACACTGTAACAAGATCTACACAGTTTATGTTTACGTTGTTTAGTTATCTGTACCCTCAGGATATGTACCCGGATATTGAAGTGTTTGTCTGGCAATCAGTTGCAAGGATGGAATTATACCTACACAGGTACATAACTATCGTATTTAGGTATACGATGCACTATACATTGTATATTTACTATGCGCTTTATTGTTTTATTCTCATAATCCAAATCTCAGTTCTGAATCGCTCTCATAGCTGACTCCAGACCCTTCTTAAAGTCCGTCTCCAGTACTTTATTTAAAATAAATATTTTTTATTAATTAAAGTCAAGTAACTTTTCTATAACTTTTTATTAGATACAAGATCTCCATGTTTCGAGCAATGTAGTTACTCTTTCTTCTTCAGGATGAGTTGTATACTTTAGTTGAAATATAAATATAGATATATAATTAGGGAATTACATAGACTTTTTTTTTGTGGAAAAATATTCAATACATTTTAGTTTACAAATTAAACCTTATTATTAATAATATTTAATTATATTAACAGATTTTCTTATTTCAAGAATTTCTAAATTGTTTGTGAAACTTTATAACTTAAATGTAATATTTATAAACTCATATTAAAATCAAATTTTTGGTCGTGTTGTAATGAATTTTTTTGCAAATTCTAAGTATTTATAGCTATTTAAGGCTTTGAGATATTCTTACACCCTTGTTTCAAAGTTTTTAATAGTTTTTCCAATAATTTTACATTTAAAAATGTTGTTAGATTTTCACGGCCGTTCAGAATCTTCTGGGGTATTATGCTGTGTTTTTACAACCTTTCTAGCCAACGTTTCAGATCCCATTGCAACGCCCCATTGCATTGAAATTATGAAAATTGATAATACTTAACCACAACATCAACACTCATAATAAAACATTCACTCACTACCCTAATCATTAATTCCACTGGCCAATAGTTCGTTTCTCCACACCATATAATAATATGAAATAAAGTAAAGGATTTACTAGGTTTATTTTCCTCACTTAGTACACAAGTGCTCTTTTTCTCCAAAATTTTGTGAAACTGAAGATTGTACATTTCGCCGATCCCATTATTTTTTTATTTCCGGCCCGCATTCTCCTTTGTTAGCAATTACTGATCCGCAATAATTGAATTCTTCAACTGTTTCTTACTCAGGAAGTATATTTGTATTGGAGAGCTGATTCTGGCGATCAATAATCACGAGCTTTGTTTGTGATATTTACCGTGAAATAAAGAAGGCTATTTTATAATCAAATATATATCGAATCTTTTGGTTTGGGTATTCTGGGGTATTATGTCGTGTTATTACGATCTTTCTTGCTGACATTTCGGATCCCATTGCAGGGTCCATCATTAGGGCTGATGTGTTATTGTGAGTGTTTGTTTTTAATTTGAGACATCATGGTATCCGGCACTTCAAAGTCAATCTCGCCGCAGTTCCCGCACAGATCAGACAGTAGATGAAACATACACACAACTTAAGACAACACATGACTCCTACACGGTATTGCCACGTAACACATAAACACAGAAACACTACGCTTCCGACACGGTATTGCTAGCCAATACTTAACACAACACTGACAACGTTCTCACGCTGCTTTCGACACGGTATTGCAAGCCAATGCTTAACCACAACACCAAAACTCACAATAACACATCAGCCTTGATGATGGACCCTGCAATGGGATCCAAAACGTCCGCCAGAAAGGTCGTAATAATACGGCATAATTCCCCAGAAGACCCAAACCAGAAGATTCTGAGTGGCTGTGAAAACCCAAAAACATTCTTAAATATATATCGAATTTTCAGTAATTTCGGTGAAGCTCCAAACATAAACTAATGCTTGTAATTACAGAAATAATAGACTCATAAGAGATATTCTTAATTAAAGAATACTGTATTTTTTAATATTTATCGGTTTTAACAAAAGTTTTTAACATTTTGAATGTTTATAGTGTTAATGTTATAATTAAACATAATTATTCATTAAATAAAATGACAATCTTTAAACTAACCACATTGATTTCATTTTTACATAATAGTTTCGATTGCACTGTATCATCAGGTCAGGACGAACGTAAAATAATGTAACCGTGGGTCTGTCCTGACGAAGAGACAGTGATATACCAATAAACGTTAAAAACAACGTTAAATGTGGTTTACACAAAAGTCTATAAATTCATATACCTAGACTAATTTCTCTGAAATATGTTATTAATACCATATAAATATCATCATCTTCTTTACCTCATACGAAGGACATCGGGGACCCAAAAGTCCGACGAGGTTCTTCCATAATCTCTTGTCGTGCGCCGCTTTAGTACTAATGTACAGTCAAGGCAAAATCTGCTTTACAATAATCCCTTTTGATATTTGTCCCAGCTTAATCTTGGACGACCCACCGACCCATCTAAGGAATCGCTCCTCTGGCATTGGTAAGACGTGTCCAATCCACTTTGATTGAGACTTTTCTATGTAGACAAGTATCGGCTTCTTTTTGAGGGTCTCCCTTATTTTAGCACGTTTCGTTCCTTAGGTTACATTTCAGCAGCCTGGATCTTATCTCTTTCGCTCCGTAAGGATCCATGTTTGGCGACCATATTTATACAAATATTGAAAGCAAATAATCATTTTTTAGAGTTTTCAGCTACACAAATTTGACCTTAAGCTTTTTGACTTTAAAGAAGTTATAATTTTACCTTATAATTTTTCAAATGCCACAAATATCACATAAAAATATTAAAATATAACATCAATAGGTATATCAAAACAGTTTTTATACTCACCTACTTATTTTTTCAGACTTAAATTCGAAATAAGTTTCTGAATTTGTAATCCTTTGTAAAAAATTTACATTTATAACAATTTCAAAAAAATTTTAGAAAGCGTTTCTAACAATTTTTTTTTTGGAGTCGAAGGGTTTAAAGGAAACTTTTGGACGCAAAATTTCTTTACATAAATTTGGAAGTAAGCTTAAATGGTCGCGTGTCATTTGTGTGTAGTTTGTAAAGTACATGTTTGGTATTCTGGGCTCTGAATTTTCAACGCTGAAGACCGTCCTCACGCGAGGTTTTAATTGTGGACACCGGCATGAGAACTCTTCAAGTTTTAAAGAACTTTTCTTTTAATTATTATTTTTTCTTTTCGATCCTAATTAAGTCAGGATTTTACTTTGGGCATTCGAAGGATTTTTTATGAGATTATAACTAAAGATTTTGATGTATGGTTTACTGTGCTTAATTAATACACTCTTAAAAGACTCTATAACAATTATTATATTAATTTATAAAAAAAATATATTGTAAGTGCAAAAATAAAAAATGGGGGCGAAAAAAAGTAGGAAAAAAATTGTATGTTTATAATTGCTTTTTTCTAAAAAAAATAGTATTTTTTAAATAATCCTTATTCAGTCGGTTGCTGGTGACATGTTTAATGTAAGAGTTTAAATTTTTTTGGTTTTAGATAGCCCATTTTTGAAATATCAACACCAGCGCAGACCAACCGGTACTAATCGAGTCGTATACAAATGGTGTTTTTGTATGTTTTGTAAGTGTGTTATATATATATATATATATATATATATATATATATATATATATATATATATATAAGATTATAGTGTTTTTATAGGAGTTTTTAAGAGTGTATTTGTTAAGTTATAAACCGTACATCAAAATTTTTATACATAGTCTAATAAAAAAATATAATAATTGCCTTTCTTCAAGCGCCCAAAGTACAATCCTGACTGAATTATTCAAGTAATTTAGTAAATCATATAGGCCGTTTCATTCATCCAAGGCGTGATCTGTATTCAAAAGACAATTTTTAAATTAACGACCGTCGAGTCAATATTATTGATGAATTTGGCATCAACATTGTACAGATGATTGAGAATCATTAAATAAAAGTCGATAAAAAGGTAAAGAACTTGTAAAATTTAAAATAAAATATAAAATTTTTACAAATTTAATATTTTATCTTTTAGTTTGAGTTGTATTGAAGCGAATGAGTTTTTCATAATCGATATAAGTAAAGTAGTGACAGCGCAATTTTTTGCAAAAAATAAGTAATAATCGATATAAGTAAAGTAATGATAGCTCAATTTTTTGCAAAAAATAAGTCATAAATATTGAAAAAAAATGCAAACTTTGATATTGCATATCTCCATAACTTTTAATATTAGGTCTCGGTTACTTGAACATTTTCGACTCATTATTAAGACAGGAATTCGCCTGTAAAGTTTTTGCTACTAGCTTTGCGACACCCTCGTGTATATTACTACTAGTTTCAAGAATATCAGAATTTCTCATCGGCAGATGAAGTATAATACTTACTATAACATAGCTTATGTTTTCCATTCATTTCATGATCATAATGCTGGCTCTCACATTACACGTATTCAAAAAGTAAATAAGGTTAATTATTTGCAATTAAACCTTTAATTCTGAAAAATACTCTTCTTCATCATACAAAAGGACTTATCTTGACGGAATATCTGTATTAAAAAATATTCGTATCGATACGCCTGAAGTCGCACAACTTTATCGGCACGGAGACACCGATCGTTTGTGAGGTGGAAACGGTGTAAACAAAAATGTATCTTGCCTAGCAAGAGCTCAAGCACCCATTATTTTTAATATAACGGCTCAAGTCGGGCCTTGCGAAGTTCATGTCGGATTATGAATGTAATTATGCAAACGGAAGTATTCATGCCTCGAGTAATTTTGCTCAGAGTTGACAACATGTCGTGTGGTTTCGGTAATGTGATGGCAATTTGGGGAACCGTCTCGCACGCCGCGGCTTACCAGATTTGTCCGTGATGGATTGCGATTTTATGAAAATATTTTACAAATTGAGCCATCACACATAGATTAACTTTAAAAATAAGCGCTGAAAGGCGAATTTTACCGCCGAAAATTTTGCTAATTTATCAGTAATTTTACTAATTTACGGGCCGCGGCTTTAAAGCATTAATTAATTTTAGTTTATTGAGAATTTCAACAGGTATCAGTACTTTAAAGGTATTCTTCTAGTGCTGATGTTGTTGATGGATGTGGCGTTAAAATTGTAGTGATCATTAAATTGTGTGAAAAACATTAATATTGTTACCTGTGCGTAAGTATATTTTATGTATATTTTACTACTTAAGATTCGAGAGCAACAAGCTGTCAATAATTGAAGTATTATGCTAACTAATTGATTAATTTTATTAATAGGAGTCTTAAATAGTAATATATAAAAATATTATTTAACTCATGTCAAGGTAACAAAGTTAATGTTTATCACCCAATCTAATGATCAGAATGAGCTGAGTTTACATTGATTTGTTCAGGCAGGTATAATAAACATGCTGTCACATTATCAATATTTAGGAATCAATTATTCATATTTATCAGTAAATCGAATTTTACTCCCTGTTGGTGGGTTTGTAATTAAATATTTTGTATTGTATTTTTCTTTATTTTAAACTCATGTCAAGAGTGTTAAAGTCAATTATCTATCTTTATGCGTTATCTATCTTTAGCGTTAGATTATGCCTTCCCATTTTTTTAATATTAAGTTCAATACCATTTTCTTAGTTAGAGTTAGTTAGTCTTAGAGTAAGTAATGCTGTTATAGGTTCGCTTAAATAATTTTGGTTCTTAAAATACGGATTTTTTAAAATTATCCTATAACCTTATGGCTTTGTTAAAGGCGTTTGGAAATACGCGTGGCGTTAATGTGAACATTTACGATCTAAATAATATTTTCGAACTAAATACCTGGAAGTAAGAAGAATTTGTCAATCCGTGGAGAGCTGGCGAAAGAATAATGATATTAGGATTTTTAGTGAAGTTTTTAAGTTCAAAATAAATCTAAATGGTTTCAGATATTATATCTATACCTAATATTTTAAGAGATAATCGTGATGAATTTCCTGAAATGGTCAATAAAGTTAAAAATATTATTAATACAAATGCACACAGCAGATGATAGACGAATAACACCCGTCACGGTTAAAGTTTCGAAGTTTCGAATGAAAATCAAAATACTATTTGGAATGAATTTATGTAATGAAAAAAAATAAATTAATGTATTATAATTATTTTTTAAATGAATTGAAAAAAAGTGGGTTGGTGTTTACCAATGTGCAAGCCGGTTGATAGAATTTTGGAAACACATCACTGTATATGTATGGAACACGTTTGTTTGATTTTCTTGCCGATAGCTCATTTAAAAAAAAATGACATCCAATGACAATAGCACTTCCTTGTTTATGTTTTCTCATTGGGTGTTGTGGGCATTTAAATCCGTATTTTTTTTTTTTTATTTGAATTACCATTTTGTTAGTATATAAAAATAACGATTCCTTACGGAGAAAATCTGTGAAATGCGAAGAAATTTAGAAAAGACTTAAGGAACGTAAATATTGACCAATCCACCATTTCCGACAATGTTTTCACAAGGATCACTTACGAATTTGGCAACTCGTACTTACCCACACTCGCAACTGTCGCCAACGCCCACACCGTACCCGAGTTGATAGCGCAAAAAATAATATCCTTTCAAAAATATATTATTATACCTACTTGGTTATGGTAAGAACACTCCATATGATGAGTGAACCGCTAAAAAAAGATTAAAATTTTAAATTTATTGTTTCGGAGGTAAGTTTATAGAACTCCATAATCACAATTTGGAAATAAAAACACTGGTTTTTTGTTCTGCTTTTTTTATGAGACGCGTTGTGCCTTATAGGCATTATCAATCTCTGATAATGTTTTTATTTCCATATGCGTGATTAACATTGTACTAGCCGTTTACCCGTGAAAAATCAGGAAACATGATATGGTTCGCGTCTTTGCTAAGCCCTAGTATATTATATAGTATATTTTTGACGGTCCACGGAGAGGCGGAGGTGGTAACATGCGTTAAGCGGCTGGTTCGGGTTTCCTACAAACGATGTTTCGAGTAAGTACTATTAAATAGACGCTGCATTAGGATGCAGCGTATACGTAAATGAATGAAGGGACCATTGTCCCCAAAACATGTTATTTAAGCAAATTTATTGGTTAATAAAAACTATATTCTTGTTAATTACCTATATGAATATCCTTTAACTCTTCTTCCTGGCTTCATCCCAACTCATGGTAACGTTGACTGTTGGAGTCAGCTCTCCTCATCCTTAGGCTATACGTTATTCTGCCCTGGATCACCCAATTAAATAAAATGATAACCTATCATTTTATTTTATTTGTATTAAAACAAATGCATTTTTCGCAATCGATATGAGGTACTGTAATGATAGTCCAACGTTTTACAAAAAATGATTCAGAAATATTGAAAAAAAAATGCAAACTTTGATGTCGCATATCTCCATAACTATTGATATTAGGTCATGATAGCTTGAACATTTTCGACTCATAATCAAGGCAGGAATATAGTCGTGCGAGGTTATTAATGTTTTCCAATATCCAAATAACCCTGTATACAAAATTAGTCGCTTATTCACAGAAATAAATATTAATACGAAAATTCGAAACATCATATACACGTAAATAAGATTCTAAAATTTTGTCTGCCTCAAAAACCTGCCGTATTTAATTTATTAAGTATACTTCATGGGAATATTCTTTTAAAGCATACTTATCAACATAGTATTTCGAATTTCTGGAACTAACGGAACATTGCTAGGGGAGTTAACACCCTTATACCACCCAAGTTGAAATTCAGTATTATGAAGGAAAAATAAATTAATTGTTCGAAGAATATTTTTTCTTCTGAATGAAGGTTTGAACTTTGTGTACACAAACAATTCTAAAGAAGAAAACATTGTTCTCGAAACATGTAGATTTTATATCTAATAAAATGGTGAAAACAAAGATTGTTTTTTCAATTGATTCAGCAACACTGTAGATTGACATTTTTAAATATTGATTGTATTATTTGTATGTATCTACTTATATTTTATTAATTACACCTAAATGTTTCGGAAAAACCTTTGCATCGTCAGGGTGCCTTATTGACGTTGTTTTTATATTTTTTTAAGCTTTGTTCCACTAAAAACGCCCTTTTTTATTATTTATTTTTTGAAAAAAATGTAATAAATTATTTACTAAGACATTATACTTTTTATGAGTATGTAGTTTGACCTTCATTTCATGATTGTTTTAAACAAGTCAAGCGTATTGAAACCAGTCTTGAAACCAAAACATGTACCAAGAAACTTACGTTCGATCACGTCTTATATTTCATTATTAATATGTCCATATATTTTGGTGGTCGCGATGGAAATCTATGTTCCCAATTTAAAACCTTAATTTTATATAATTTTTGGCTATAAACCAAAGGCAGCAGTATCCAAAAAATAAAAAAATATTTTATTTGCGGTCACCGAGGACTAATAATTTAAAATGTACTGAATTCTAGATTTTATGTATCTGTTAATGTCTGTTATGTCATGTTTTTTTATAAATGCATAGGCTATTTTTTCTACAGGAACTCGTTTTCAGTAGTACATTATAAATTAGTAATCCTCGATGACTGCATTCAAATTCTTTGGTTATTGCTGGATTTGCTTTTACACCTACCCCACAATTTAACTATTTTTTTTTAATTGATAAATATAATAATTATGGTTATGCTCCCCTTTTTACGAAAGCTGCACTACATTTATTTACATTTTAATATATTTTGGTGGAGGATCTTTGAACAGTCTGTTGACTAAAAGTCTGAATTAATAAAAATCCCGACGCGAAGGGGTTGCAGAAGCCTGAGTGCATTACATCCGTTTCACCGCATTGCCGGTCTGGATTCTTGTACCGGAAAATTAATTGCAGCCCCCTAAGAACAAGAATAATCTTGGAGCGGCGAATTCCCTGACCTCTGGGATATTTGTAATTAAAAATGCGCATTAAGTATTCAGTTTGCGTTCCTTTATCCCAATCAAAAGTTTGATTAACCGGGTTTATGAATTAAATTGCTACCATAAATAATTTGCATAGCCTAAGAATAAAAACAAGCCTCTGTAATGGCCATTTGGGTAGTTGAAATTTTAATGTGGGATTAACCCAGATTAATTCTTGAATCACTGACAAATTCGTAATTCACGGTTTCTGACATTCTCTTTGCATTATTCTTCTTCAGTCGGTTTTCTCAATCCTGTTGTTCTTAAGAGTTTTTAACTCCAATTTTCTCATCATCCCGATCCACAAGAAGGCCAGTATCGTTCTTGATCTGGTAAGTTTATCCAATCCCAGATTTGCCTCGTTCTATTTTTTTTTAACCATTCTGTTTACTGCCATATTCTCAAGGTTATCTCCTAATCAATGTTAAAAAAATTGTAGGATGTCACGCCAATGACAAGCCAATACCGTATTCTTGCTGCAATGAGCTACACGCATCGCATCGCGTATATCTCTGTAATGTAACTTGTAAAAACTGATCGATTTTTATTAAACACAAAATACGTGAAATATTTCATTACAATCTTAACGTGAAATACTTAGTGTAAAAATAACAAGAAATAATCAGAACCTTAAGTCAAGATGTAAGACAGATGTCTAATAGAGACAAAGCTATTTTTTATGTGGGAAAGTAGGTATGGAAGTCTTTCTGGGTATTCGTAGGGCTTACGACCTATCGTACGGAACACATATGGAACAAGGTGTGAACAAAATACAAAATGCAAAATACAAAATACAAAATACAAAATACAAAATACAAAATACAAAATACAAAATAAAAAATAAAAAATACAAAATACAAAATACAAAATACAAAATACAAAATACAAAATACAAAATACAAAATACAAAATACAAAATACAAAATACAAAATACAAAATACAAAATACAAAATACAAAATACAAAATACAAAATACAAAATACAAAATACAAAATACAAAATAAAAAATACAAAATACAAAATACAAAATACAAAATACAAAATACAAAATACAAAATACAAAATACAAAATACAAAATACAAAATACAAAATACAAAATACAAAATACAAAATACAAAATACAAAATAAAAAATACAAAATACAAAATACAAAATACAAAATACAAAATACAAAATACAAAATACAAAATACAAAATACAAAATACAAAATACAAAATACAAAATACAAAATACAAAATACAAAATACAAAATACAAAATACAAAATACAAAATACAAAACACAAAACACAAAACACAAAACACAAGACACAAGACACAAGACACAAGACACAAGACACAAGACACAAGACACAAGACACAAGACACAAGACACAAGACACAAGACACAAGACACAAGACACAAGACACAAGACACAAGACACAAGACACAAGACACAAGACACAAGACACAAAACACAAAACACAAAACACAAAATACAAAATACAAATACAAAATTTTTAAAGATATGCTAGATGGGTGGGATTTGTAAATGTTACATAGTGGGCATCCTGACAAACCCGCGCTAGACAAAGCCGCGCCGAAAATGCCGCCCCGAGAAAGCCGTGCTGACAAAGCCGCGCCAACAAAGCCCGACGAGAAAGCCGCGAAAAACCATACCACGCAAAACAATCCCGACAATACTGCGACGACAAAGATGCGCTGACAATGTAGGTATGTGTAATATAATCACTTACGATAGGCCGTAAGTGATTACATTACACATACCTACATATCGTATTTTCTGATATTTTATGATACTTCTGATGGTTCATATTTATGCTTTGTTATTTTCTTTTCCTTGTATTTCTCTGCTTTTGTTTATATTACGTTATTTACTTGTGATTTTATTTTTATGTATTATTATTTTCTTTGAACAAATTGTTTTCATAACGCACCCCAGAGACGGTGAAGTGGTTAGTGTAGTTTCCTCGCCGCGTCGCACGAGTGCTTTTACGTCGTCAGCGGCATAGCGAGGGTACTGCTTTAGGATTAAAATAATGCCAAACTGGATGGCGAAAGTGTAGGGTCGATACGAAAGCTTTTGCCCTGGGTCTGTGAAGGATTCCACTTCATTTACGATAGGTTGTAAGCCCTAAGAACGCCCAAAAAGGCTTCCATACCTACTTTCCCATATGAAACAAAGCTTCGTCTTTATGAGATATCTAAAATATATCTTAATTAATGATGTTTCTCTAGGAGATATAATCCAGTATCGTGTTCTTGAAATTTTTTAACATACTCAAAAAATTCAGAGCCCCAAGTAGCTAATTATTTTGTCTCATTTAATCTTACTGTATTTATATAATCTTATTTAAAGAAACGTATGACATCACTCCGCCTTACTTTCATTGATCTTCAGTAAGTGCCGGTGGCATAAAGACAAGATTATAACACGCACAAATCTAAACGGTAAAAGACAATCACAAATCTTACACATTTTTATTTACCAATCTAATATTTTCTTTATTCGCCGTTTAATATAGATTGACCAATAAAATATCTCGCAGTGAAATTCGTTCACAAGGAATGTTTCCGTAGAGAAATTCATATAATAAATTCTCTAGAAATTTCTCTACGAAAATTTCTGTGTGGTCATTCGATGATAGTTTGTAACGATATTGGCCTATTCAAATAGACATTGCTGAAAAATTATACGAAAATATCTATCTGCTAAAGTTTATAATAAAGAGAAGCTTCACAAACCGTTAAATACTCTATAATTAAATATTTGCCGGATAAGTAGGTGCGGACGAGCTTTATTATTTCTGCACGCGGGCGTGTAAAGCAGGCTTTATGTTCTTTTAGTTTGGCGAAGCGAGCCTATCAAAAGCGGTTGTCCGCGTAACGAATCTGGCCAATGAAACGCGTCCTTAGAGTTAGACTTTGACTTTTACACGCGAGTTGGAATCAAAGATGGCGCGAGATAGGGACTATTTTTAGGCGTTACAAATTAGAAAGCGGCACTTGAGTTTCAGCTTGAAGGTCGGCGGAGGCTTTGTCGAGGAGAGTCCGAAGTAAGGAAGATAATTTGCTGGAATCGAGGAAAAAGCCAGAGGTTGATAATAATTCAAAGAGAATTGGAACAGTGAACAGATAAGCATTTCCAATGTTATTTATTCCTATTGCCTTTTGTGTGTATCATATTTGGAACCTTATATTACTAAGCGCTCATCAGATTTAATAATTCATAGTTTTGCGTGATAATCCAGCGGGCGTTCTTTCCTAATACTTGTGTAACTTTCAATTATGCAAAAGAATGCTTTGTTATCTATACTGGCGATTGAATACACGGATTTCTATATGATTTGTGTAGATCGTGCGAGGAGTTTCTTACTAACAATATATTTTAAAAATGAATCTGGATTTTATAATTATTTTATTAAAACACGGATGTGAGATTATTGGATAAGGTACATGTTTGTATTGCATATCATTGTGCAATCGTATTAAACACGATTTGTTCCTATCAAGTTCTTATAAAGACGTGTTTCGAATTGTATATATTCCTTAATTGCGATAGTTATTCATATGACATTGTTTTTATTCATTCAATATTAGATATTTGAAATGTTTTTTTTTACAACATATTCCATTATTGTGGGTCGTTTGCGGTTAGATCAGATCAACCTTCGGTCTTCCGTAATCGCGATAGTTATTCATATGACATAGTTTTTATTCATTCAATATTAGATATTTGAAATGTTTTCTAGAACACTTTTCACTATTGTGGGCAGTTCGCGGTGTGTTCAGGGGTGGTTAACCTTCGGCCATCCGTAATCGCGATAGTTATTCATATGACATTGTTTTTATTCATTCAATATTAGATATTTGAAATGTTTTCTAGAACATTATTCACTATTGTGGGCAGTTCGCGGTGTGTTCAGGGGTGGTTAACCTTCGGCCATCCGTAACCGCGATAGTTATTCATATGACATTGTTTTTATTCATTCAATATTAGATATTTGAAATGTTTTCTACAACATTTTCCATTATTGTGGGCAGTTCGCGGTTTGTTCAGGGGTAGTTAACCTTCGGTCTTCCGTGATCACGTTATTTACTTATATGACAGATTGTTTTGTTTTGTTCGTTTGATATAAGTAATATCATATTTTTATGAGTTACCGTAATTATCTATCTATATGATTTTATTATTGAGAGTGATGCAACGAATACTACCTTCACGAATACGAATATCAGGCTTACTATTCGGTGAATACGAATGCGAATATTTCCACCAAGGTGGGGGAGCTTGAACATACTTGTAAATATAATAACCTTGATGCAACGAATACTACCTTCATGAATACGAATATCAGGCCTACTATTCGGTGAATACGAATGCGAATATTTCCACCAAGGTGGGGGAGAACGCAAGCATACTTGTAATTGTATTGGTTATGTCTGCTTGTGATATCACTATACGGCGTAGATGAACTAGTTTGAAGGGGTGTATGTCCTGTATGTGCTCGGCGTAGAGGGAATAGTTTCTTGTTTCTGGGATCTGATACAGTTTTACAGGTGCTGATATTGAAATATATATATATATACAAGGAAGACACTATTTTGGGAATCACTAACTGGATGACAGATGTTGCAGCACACATACACACAAGGAGGACGTTATGTTAAATACATGACTGGAAGGTTGTTATTGGAAAACACAGGCGCTACTAGAGGATATGGACAGTTTACAGAGAACTTCAACTTCTGTTGGGACCTTTTACTATTACTATTCTTTCGCCTTTTTTCTTAACCGTGGATGAACTAGATTGAGGGGGTTTATGTTCTGTATGTGCTCGGCGTAGAGGGAATAGTTTTCTTGTTTCTAGGATCTAATACAGTTTTACAGGTGCTGATATTGAAATATATATACAAGGAAAACACTATTTTGGGAACCATTAACTGGATGGCAGATATTGCAGCACACATACACACAAGGAGGGCGTTATGTTAAATACATGACTGGAAAGTTGTTATTGGAAAACACAGGCGCTACTAGAGGATATGGACAGTTTACAGAGAACTTCAACTTCTGTTCGGACCTTTTACTATTACTATTCTTTCGCTTTTTGCTTAACCGTGGATGAACTAGATTGAAGGGGTTTATGTTCTGTATGTGCTCGGCGTAGAGGGAATAGTTTTCTTGTTTCTAGGATCTAATACAGTTTTACAGGCGCTGATATTAAAATATATATACAAGGGAAATAAGGGCTACACAGGCGCTGGTAATTGCCCAATTTTGGAGAGGACCCGTTATATGACTTCGGATCTGGATGCCATCCCGGAAGCAGACCAACTACAGAATTAAGATAAGAACCTTTAATATTATTTATTCCTGATGTTTTCTTATGTGTAACAAATGGAATGTTCGTGCTATATAATTTGTCATTGTCACATGGTCACTATTCATTTCATTACGTGGGTTCAGAGTTCGACGGTAACGGACGCGGAAACAAATTAGTACTGATGTCGGGACGTAACGTCGGGATTATATCTTTATTATCTTTAGGATAGAAGCGAGGTCATCATACGTGCATTCTGCATTTCAAACGTTTTACTAACATATATAAATACATATTATTGCGTTTTACAAATTGAATAGGTTCGCGGAAAATAGGTATTTCGCCCGGTTGTGCAATATTAACTTCCAACGTAGCATAATGAGATCTTATTACCGGCGCTAGACTCTTAAGGTTAGGCACGCGGGGATTATAAATGGGATAATGAACGAGAACCGAATGGGGAAGTTCGTCTCTCCATGGTCGGGAGGCGGGAAGTCGTACGTCTTTCACGCCCCGTGATCTTGGGAGGCTGAATTTCGATTGTGGAAAAGGATGAAGTTGGATCTACTCGCGTGGCAAGACAGGGTCGAATGTCGGAGCGCGCGTTCTCGGCTATGGAGTCTGATTGGATTGGAGAGACACCTTAGGTCAGGGACTAGGTAAGGCCATCTTAACTGTATCTACCCGGTTGTGACTGGGTTTTAAAGCCAAGAATTACAGGATGGTCTGAAGGTCTTGATGCGGTTACCCCTTTAACATCTAAGGGGAAGAACCTCTCACGTCTTTTCAGTCCCCTTGGTGCGACGAGCTCGGGCTCTGGTCATGAATGTATGTGAATGTGATAACCCCGTACACAAGGACGAGATAGGACGTTCCTCATGAACGAGAGATTATAAGATGCAGGTAGCGGTTCGACAATCGATACTTATGCTCGGGACCGCTTTAATGAACGAGATCTGTCAGCAGTTTAACAGTCAACCTTATGATCGGGACCGCATTCAGGAGCACGATGGCATTACTAACATCATCATTCTCATCATTCACCACCTTTTCTAAACTTGCTGTATACAGAGACCTTCGGGGTTCTCCCTTCCCGGCCAGCGAGGAACATATCAGGAACTTCACAATCAACTGTATTAATCATGCTGTTTTACCATCATTTAATATCTCTAGTCATTAAGACTACACCGTGGGATCAATCACATCAACTATATTTGGCGATGCTAACATGGCTCTGACTGACGCGCTCAAGGGAGAGTCTTTTCCAGTCACCCAGTTAGTTCATTCAGCCCTTTAATCAGCAGTAAACATCATAATAACCCGGCTCATGTAGCCGCAACGTGGGATCCTCATCATTATACACCAGTCAACTTGACTGCCCCGCGGGATAATATACAAACCTTAATATCAGACGCGGGATTTCTTCCTGATATGTTTGTCGCCGGGAAGCGAGGACTTCGGGGGATTCCAGCAGGAGCAATAGAGTCTCGGCTTGATCTTGGTCTGCAGCTTAGTGTGGGAGGTTATGTCTAAATAGGAGTTAACCACCGGATGCGGCGATGCTCTGGGGCCGCATCCCCCTCCCCCCTACAGGGGGGGGGGGCATCTAGAATCCACGTTTGAACAGAAGTGGTTAGACACTTCTTAAATTTCACTTACAAAAATTGTATCTTCCATTCCCTTAGAATCTCGGGCTGTGATAATGTCAGACAAAGCTTGCCCTGAGCCTCTGTTGCGCCTAGTTGTTGTGAATATAAATATGTTTGACTTCCTCTACTATGTACTATGAACAGATTGAGCAGATCGGACAACGTGGGATGCGCTATTGGTAGGTTTCTTATTTGTGTTTTGAATATAACGTATGCTATTATATCTTGTAAATCTGTCATAAATGGGTGCCGCATGTGGTTGTGCTGACACTGTTCTAAGCTGCTATTATGAGATGTTGATAATCAATGCGGGCGGAATCTTTAGCGTATGCCGTTAACTTGGCAACGATTGTATTGTTTTATATTACAGTATTTTAACCCCGATGGTATTATAGTTATGGCGGTTCAATGTAAGGGAGTTTTGCTACTAGCGTTTATTCCTCGGCTACGCCGCATATAATTGGCTTTTAGGCCGACTCCGGACGTGGACGATATCGGCTATCTCTCATATAGGCGAAACTGTAGAATTCTAGAGCGGTTTCTAGAAGGACGAGTACGGATTAGTTACGTGCGTTTGTTATTTCCATAGTTAGGTAAGAATTCGATCTATATTAGTCTAGTCGCGTTAATAAGAATACGAATCTCACCACATATCAAAAGAATTTTGGATAGCTACGGACACAACGGAGGAGGAATTTTCCTAACCACTAGATAGATCACGACTGGCCAATTTTGAAAATATAAATTCTTAACAAAAAAAAATAAATAAAATATTAGCTTTCATGTAAATATACTTCCGAAGTTCTAAGTTCAACTTAAGTTTTCATCTAGTAGCTTAAAGCATAAAGTGTGTGCTTAAAAGTCCCAAAAGCTGTAATAAAGCTCAATTCGGTAGCTTAAAGTCTCAAGCTTTGGGCTTTTCGTAAAACTTACATTATTAAACTTTATAGTTAGGTATTTAGCTTAGGTGTACAGGTAGGTACGTTACAAGTTGTTGTTGCTTCCAAATGCACAGAAGCTTCGAAAGGCATTGTGTTTAATCTGAAATGAATTTTGTTTCGAAATAAATTCATGAATGCTTCAAGTACCACGATGAATATTTTACACTAAATATAAATTCCAAATATTTCCAAATCAGGAAATTCCAAATGTTTCGAATATTCAAGAAAACACGTTCTTCTGAAATTCAATTCGTTATTTATAATAATACTAATTTATAGAGTGTAAAATTTAAGGTTTATTTTAATAATATGACGGAAAATCTATTTCCGCGAAGAAAAAAAAACTTTTAAAGATTGTTATTTAAAACTTGTGGGTCGGTGTGACTTATTTTAGCTCGCAACGTTATTTTCAGCTAGCATGAGCTATGGTGCTTTGAAATATCACTTGTCATAAATAAGAAAAGATGCAATTTTTTGTTCCATAGTGTTATTTGAATATATTGAGACAGCCTCGAATAAATAATTTTTGATAACTTGTTTCGTTTCCGCTTTTTTTGGATTTATTAATTTCGATTACAAATATGTCGACCGAGACAAGGCCTGCTAGTACAAAATGAAATTTTGGTACCAACACTGATGTATGGAAGTGAAGCCTGGAGCTGGCAAAAGAAGAACGAAAGAAGACTGAATGCAGCAAAGTGAGATGGGATCCCTTAGACGTATGTGTAGCAAATCCATTTAAACGGTAAATAAGATATTAGAAATGAATGTAAAGCTGATCTTAGCATAATTAATTAAAAAAGGGTCGCTCAGGTGGTTTGGGCATGTTAAGGGAATGAATGAGGAAAAAATGGTAAGAAAGACATATAACGCAAATATTGACGGCCCCAGAAAGAGAGGGCGATTAACCAGATACTAGAAGATGGTACCGCTAGAAGCCTCAACAACCGTCGAAGTTGCGTGCGAAGATGTATGAATGTGGATGAGGCGAGAGAAGTGAGTCAGGACAGAAGACAGAAGAGTGGCGCTCTATCCTTTCTGCTTACCCCCACGGGGGAACGGCGGGATGGTAAGTAAGTAAGTAAATAATATCCGACGTCAACATCGCGCCGAAAGCGATAAAGCATTATTGAAATTTAATAATATTCCACGCAGGGATGAATAATAAAAATAGTTTATATTAGGTTAGGGAGAAAAAACTCCCACGAACATTTTTTCCCACTTTGAAAAATATAGAATTTACTCGAAAGCCGCAAAGAGCCGAATCCCCGGATTATTGTTACGGGAATATTCTGGAAAGGCGAGGGAGGGAAAAAACAAAAATCCCAATTTTTTCCCCCGCTCCTCCCTCGCGCGCTCGCTCAGCCGCGAACCACCCCCGGGGCGTGTGTGTTCAATATGAAAACGACAGAAAAAGCCTTTAAACACAGAATATGGGTGGAGATGTTCCGCTTGATATATTGAAAGAATCCCGTTGTATCCCGTACAGGCGCGGGAAGCGTGCGCGGGCCTGTCGGCCGCAGCCGAAGACAAATCATTCATACATTTTATGATAAAGGCGGCGTTATTAACTGAACAAGCTATAGAGAAGGAGCCAGCGACCGTCAGGTTATCCATATAATATCAAACCTGAAATATTTTCTGTAGATGTACATGTTATAGTAGTTTTGTTATATTTTTATACAAAATTCTTAATACCTTAATATACCTATAGATAAAACGAGATGTATGGAAAAAATACATATTTTACAAATGAGCGATCTCAATTTTAGAAAAATGTTTTATTATTTTGATTCTTGGAGTTATTTTTATTTATGTGGAAAAAAGTAAATTGAAATAAATTCGTTGAAATATATGTAAATTTGTAAATACCTCGTATAATGTAGATGTTAAATTAGCCAGGTAATTAGATGTCTAGGTCGTTCGTTAAACGCCGGCATCCAATTAAATGACTGAAGGACAACCAGCCAAGTCATTGAGCGCAACGTTTAACCAGATGTAGTCATTTAGTTAAATTGGATATTGATGAATTTGTGATATTTGGTTAGGTTAGGATAGGTTTGGTAAGGTTAGATTAGAATCACTTGGCTGCTTGATCAGTCATCTTCAAAGGGCTGACTTTCAATACGCCAAGTTGTTAAACGTTGAGGGATTCTAGTTTAATTAACTATCGGCCTAGGCATCCAATTGGATGCCGGTGTTTAATGAACGGCCTAAGCTTCCAATTACCTGGCTAATTTAACCAGATGGCTGCGACAAATATAACAATATACGGAGTAAATAAAAATATAAAAAACGCCTTGTTTTTTTAATACTTTCCTAAAATAATAGATAGGTACTACCACATTTTTAAGTAAAGTAAAAGTGTTCTTTCGTTACATAAAATAAATTTGAAAGATACATACAGCACATAAAAAAGCGTTCATGTGTTCTTTGTAACTCATTTCCATGAAAACAAAACTCGCTTTTTAAACCTAATAATTGTTTCAATACATGAAAGATACGAAATTATTATTCACAATACGCTGGGTTAATATGTCACAATCATTTTCATGCTTCATTGTTTTGCTGGGCGCTACAGATAACACGCAGGCACGGAAGATGTTAATTCTATTAAATCGTTCATGTCGACCAATATTGTAGTTAACTTATATTCACTAGTGACTGAATAATCAAATAACTGTAATGTGTAGAAAAAATGTGTAAAAAAAATGCACCTGGTAAATAATTATTTTAGTCACGAATCTGCGTATTTTTCATAAAATTGTATAAGTATTTCAATAGTTATAAAATTATTTTAAAATTAGATTTACATAATATAAATTCCATTGTTTGTTCTTTCAAAGAATGGAATTTTTTTTCCAATGCGTGGGATATCTTTGACTGTCTTTCAAAATGTACAAAAATGGGAAGATACGCCTCAAAGAAAGATTGTTTGTTTGTTGAAAGTGTTTATTGTTTAATGTTCAGGTTACCTTCTGTACTTTTGTCATTAATCACCTTTCTTTCTTTTGGCTTTATGGATCATGATTCCAAACCCTAGACAAATAGTGAAAACACTACCTCAGACCTTACCTATTTTAAACGGACCTACCGCGATCTTATTATATAGGTACCCAAATTAAACATCGCTAAAATATTACACGCGGACAATATCATCATATTAGCGAACTCCATGGAAGGTCTCCAGCTTTGGCTTATACGAATACTTCTTCATTACTTCTACGGTCTTCGAAAAAAGCAAATAACTTATCATTAGTAAACAAAACGAAAAGGTTAAAGGAGTAGATGGAATTAGACAAGAAAAATAAGATAAATAAAACAGTCTACCTAGGACGCAAATAAATTAAAATTTTAACCTTTATATGAAAATTTATTTTTAACTCAAAATTCATACTAAAATTTATTATTTGTGAATGAGAATGATACGATTTTATATTTTCAATGCACTTTTATGGTAGAATGGAATCATGGACATTCACTAAAACAATGCTTAAACTACTTAAAACAATTGAGATGTGATAATACAGATGGCTTATAGAAATAAGCTAGATTGATACGGTAACAAATTATCTGTGAAATCATCAATGAATTATTTTCAAACGATATTCATTTTTTTCTTCAAGATGCTAAGAACGACGATCGAAAGGCTGGGTTGCTGAATAATTACACATGGGTGACGTCATTATGATGAAGCAGTATAGGTAAAAATTTGTCGTTCCTAGAAGCATACATCCTAAACAGAGAATATGTTTGAATGACATCAAATTTTTTATTCAAACTCATTCATTGCTAAGAAATCTGCTCTATATATTGCAAGAGATCTAGGCCCGAGTTCAGAATCAATACTTAGATGATTTAAATGTTAAGGTACGAAAATTACGCTTTTAAGGCATACCTTAACCTTTAAATCATCTAAGTATTGACTCTGCATTCGGGCCCTCAAGTTATGAAAGAGGTTCGTGTTATGCAAATTTTAAGTGGTATTCTAAATATCTATAATAGTCGAAAGTAGGCACTGATTTTCTCTACTCTGATTATAATTTTCTTTGCAGGTTTGTTTCTCATTCATTAAATACGTTATAGGTAACATTAAATAATGGTATTTACTTATATATTAATTACATATTTTCTTTTGTATAATAAATTTTGCCCGTATATGTGTATTTTGTACTGAAGTCAGCTATAATGTTTATGATACATTTACTGGGATATTGTATTAATTAGTCAGTGCAAAATATGAGCTATATCAAGATTATTAAAGGTGACATCCCTTTGAAGGTTTCGTAGATGTTACTTTGTTTAACTAAAATAATTAATTACATTATATATCATCATTAATAAGATGGCTTGGAATACATTTTTCGTCAACTATATATCCCTTTTATAAATTAACGAATTCTTAGTATTTTGATAATAGTATAACAGACTTTTCTATGGAAAATCAATGTGTGATAGAAGAAGAATTAGAAAATTAAGGGCGAATATTAAACTTTGTTGGATAATTATAATTAATTATATGTATAGCCTCATTTCCATAAAAGATTCTCCTCAAGGATACTTTATAAAAAACTAACCCATAAAAATCAAGTTTTTATTTTACACCCTTTCTTTGTAAATTAAGTTTACCATCATGTAAATAATTGATTGACTGAAAATGAAACATGTTGAGACAAATATCTATGTCAAAAATCTCTAAAAATATCTCTTTATTATTTGATTTCTTCCCAAAAAACCGAAGTGTGCTTGTCATCTATGAACCAATTGTCATAAATTTTCGAAATTCGTAGTGAAGTACCTATTATACCTACCGACGGAGTAATTCAAATTTTAAATATTCCGTGATGTTATCGGGCCGCCGGCGCCGTTGGTAGTAATCAAACTTTTGTAATAATTCCAATTTGAAAAAACCATTAAAATTTCTAAAAATACAAAATTATACTATAATTATTATTATTTTTGAACGAAAATTTGATTGATCTTTTTGATCGTCGCCACGAGTCTGCTTGCAAAGTTTCAGCTCGATTAGATCACGGAAAAAGGGTTAAAAATCGATCCAAAGTTCTTTCGTCAAGAAAACAAGCAAGCAGACGTCACGAGTCAAAAGAAAGGAAGTGAAAAAAAACTATTTAGTCTTCGTAATCATTTAAGATTTAGAATTAAATGAAATATTTTTTAAAAGATGCGTTGTCAGACTTTTTTTAAGCAACGTTTCTGTTCAATTGTTCTATGTTACAGAGCGAAGAGAGTTCCACGCCTTAAAACATGCCACTGCAAATACCCTTTCACGAAACTTAATCTACTGACAATAGTTAAACCACTTCTACAATTCTTCTCGCAGCTGAAGTAGAGGTTGATCTAAAGTTTTAGCCTAGTAGATAGGATAACATCTTTTTTTAAACTAAATATAATAATTTAGTTGTCCGTCTGTTCCGTAAGTCTGAAAAAAGAAATTACACGGCTGGATAGAGACTCGAACCTTGAACGCTCGGACGACAGCGCAGCGATTAGAGAACATAGCCACCGTCGCTTCACCATTAATTTACGCGTCCTACATTCGACGTTTGACTGGCGTTTTATTATGTTTATAATAAATAAATAAACAATACTTTATTTTGTTCCTTGATTAATCAAGGTAGGTCAAAAGGGATGTGAACCAAATTTTGCGGGTGACAGACTGGCGCAGCGAGAGGCAGGAGGATTTGGAGGCGAGGACTAATGGAGACCAAGGCTTGATACGAGCTACAGAGCCATTGAAGAAGAGGAAGTACGGCCAGTAAATTTAACAAAGGCCGAGATAGTTTAGTCATGAAGAACGTGTGATCGAGGTGAGGATGATAAATAAAGTAGATGAGATCTGCTATTCATTATTTTTGTTCTAAAACTAAGTTTGATGCTTGGGTTACGAAAAAAGGATTAACTTGGTGGCATCCATGAACGAGGCTCAAACCCCCAACCACTGGATCATACCCGCAAGAACAACAAGATACTCAAAACTACTTTTGATCGCAGTATGTTAATGTGTGGGTACTTAAACGTTTATAAAAAATACAGTGTTATATATGCAGTAGGTACTTAATACATGGTGAAAAGCAAAATTGATAGAGGGAAATGTGGTGAGCGCACTCTGCTGAACGCAGGCAAATATGAAGAAGATGGGGGTGTAATGAAATTTAGATTAAAATTAATTGATAGCATCAGAGCCTGCGTGGAACACGAGTAGTTGGTAACGTATGCAGAGTTATAACGGAGTTTGCGTCTGTAAAATAACAGAATATCGGGGATTTACGTGTCGGCGAGCTTTGCCCGGGGGTTTACACTACACGCTGAACACCCGGTGGTTAGGCAATTTGGGGAAAAATTTATGGAAAATGTCGATATATTTTTTGACTAGCGTTGTTCCTATTATTATTTATTTTTTTCAAATAGAGATACGGAATGTGTGTCAAATCAATATTATTACTATTAAGACCTAACCAATGAAATTGACGATTTTTAAAACTGGCTAGTTATAAGTTCAATATCTTGCATTCGACTTGGAATTACAAAATAAAATGAAGATCATATTAAAGCTATGACATTTTTCTTTATTATTTATTTATTTGATTTCATGTTGTTTGTTTTTCCTTGATATTGCTCTGAGTGCTATCACGAAAAAAATGAAAATTCACGTTTTTTCTTTATCCAGTTCCATCGTGGTACTAATGCTGCATGGAAGGCACGCAATATCAACGATGTGTATGAACCAGATATTTCTATCCATCATTTACTTTACGTGTCAGACCTTGCACCTACTTGTTTCCATATATAAATCTTTACAGGGGAAAAATTTCAACTACGATGCGCATGAAAAAGGCTTTTAAATAATTCATCGATTCCCGTTACTAGAATTCCTATAGCTTCCTTAACAATTGGCAATGATAATAATGGCCAATACTATTAATTAGTCATCATTATCATCAATCACTCTTGGCTCTACAACCCCTGGTGGGTATTGGCCTACTCAAGAGTCTTGCTCCACTATCTCGGTCTAGTGCCAGCTCTCTTCAGTTCAGAAGCCCCAAGGCAGAAATGTCTTTGAGGACGTTGTCGCTCCATCTTAATTTTGGCCTTCCTAAGCTCCTTCGCCCTATAGGTCTTGAGTTCAGCAGGGACTTTGGTGCTTGATACTCGGACATTCTCTCCAGATGACCCAGCCACCGAAGTCACTATTAATTAGTTTAATATAGTGTGCTGATCCAGGTAGATAGTGGGTATCCTAATCATATCGAGCAGACTGTATTTAATGTCGAAATGATGTTCAATTAATATTATAAAGCATTTTATTGTATTTCAATATAAATCGTTCTCCTGGTCACGGTAAGCACTGTGATGAGTCCGCGTGAGATAGTGGGTCCTCGTCAAATGACGGTATTTTCTAGAGATATTTTCTGTTATATGAAAAATATTATACAGTCGTAAAATAGTTGACGCGAGTTGAATTTAAATTTTATCTACTATATTCAATTAATTTGCCAACTCCTGGCCGCGGCTAACCACTGTGATGACCCTGGTAGATAGAGGGTCCTATGGGGTGACCCGTCAAAAATACGTCGTAGAAAATAATATTAAATAATATAAATTTCATTGCAATGAATAAAGTCATTTGCCGTATGATGTTAGCGAAAATAGTTGTATGGCGCGGGTGGCAACGGCTGAAGTCGACAGATACGCTGTAACTATAAAAGGATCGCGGAATAAAATATTATACCTTCTATGAAATATTAAAAATAATGTATTCTATACAATAATAATGCTCTGCCAGTGCTAACTATACATTTACTGAAAATAATTATTAACTGAAAATTGCGCTTTTGAATGCAATATTAACTAAAAATACTAACTAACATCTTGGATTCGCATACGAAATTGATAATACCCAATGCCCTTTGCATTTACTAAGTGTATTACCTAAATAACCACAGCTATACCATCCTGTCCATCAGGGACGAAACATAAAACACAGTTATATTTCTAAAAGTGCTACCTCTTACGCGACAAAAATACCTATTACAGTCGGGCTATGAATATGAACTATTTCCGCCTCATAATGGCGCCTGGCACCAATACTAAAAACCTTACTAGAAATAATAAATGCGACTAAATCTCGATAAATACAATATATACTATTCGTAATACGTCGTTGAATTGGCACATGATTCGTCTAATGGATGAAGGACCCCGTTGTGTATCGTAATAACTTCAAATTCTTTTATAGGAGCAGTGTGGAAACAATTGCATAATATTACATAATAAAAACATCTAACGAACCTAATAATCTATACATTTATGTTACAATAAAATACGTTCACCAGAAGAATTCGTGTATTAGAAATAAAACATTTTCGATTTGAGACAAACCAGTAAAATCGTTCGAACGGCGCAAAGGGAAAAATTCACACATATTAAATAACACTGAAATTAATAATTATAAACACTTTGTATTAGCAAATTCTTACCTTGAATGGTTTCGTTCTAGACGTGCATGAACCTGTTCATATTAATTCCATGGGAAAATAATACATATATTTTCTATCTACGAAATAAGACATTTTTGAAGCAAAACTTCTTTATAAATAAGTAGATAAGGTCTCGGGGATGGTTTGTTCGAAAGGATTCTACAACAGCCCGTGAGTTTATATGAAATAATAGTTTCTTTGAATGCTAAAGTTTTGGTTTTTTAAACCCTCAGCATCTCTGCTGAGAGGGGTTGAGGCTCCGCGCCCGCCTAAACCCGGTGACCAACTTCCTAAGTGACTAAATGGCCCCCCTTGTTCCTCCGGAACTTACTGCATCCCGAGACTCTATCTCTTCTTTACGAGATGTGATCCTGTGACGCCTCTCTTTTAGGCTTATGATTGAGATGTACGTACTCTTTTGGTACGAGTTTCTGATGATGTGTGTTGTCTTGAGGCGCCTTTCTTTTAGGCCGGTGTTTGAAGAATCACGTACTCTTTTGGTACAAATTGATGACGACATTAGCCTCCTTTGCGGGCATAGTCAGCGATGTTACAAATTATTGTGCAATCTCATTATGCCTTTTCAGAGCGGCGTCCCACGATTCTGCATCTTGCAACATTTACTTTGGACAAATGTTAGAGTGTTAGTAACATATTTATAATATCCCAGCTACTCTATATGAGTGAATGATTTTTGTACTGCATCTGGCTCTGTCTTTTTACAGAGGATGAAATAGAAGTTAACGTTTTCTATTGAGATTTCATAGCATTCAGGCATGAAAATCCTTCCAAAGTCAGAGAATTCACGACGTTGGTTTACGCTGTTTTTGAGCAAGATGAGGCGCGAAGGTCGAGTCTAGTGGCCACTCCGATCAACAAGGGAGGTCCCGCTTTTAAGAGTACCTCACAGGGGCTTGCGCGAATTCCAGGCTTATGACACGAGCGTCATCCACAACCTCACCTAGCTCAACGTTCGTAAACCAGAAAACTCCAATTTCAGTTAGATCTCCCCATTCTGTCCTTTACTCGTCGTTCTGAAGCTACTTGTTAAGCCAGATGTACCGAGGTACTCAAATCATAAAGACTTGGCTGAAGACCGGATTGCGCAATACTTATGCAACACAGTTATTATAAGGCTACTAAGCATTTCTTATAGAATTACGTGTATTCAATTATTAGTAAAAATAGTTTGAAAATCCCCATACTTTAAAATATATTCGTTCGGAAGAATTTCTCGTACGATTTGGATTGATATCTGGTTATGCAATACATAACGCGTCGACAATATTATGAATCTATTAAGCACTGCTTATAGAGCTCCGTAAAATCAATTGTTAATACAAATGGTATGAAAATCCCCATGCATCAAAATATATTCGTTTGGGAGATATTCCCGTACGAATTGAGCCAAGATCACACAAGAAATCGTGATATTAATTATACATTATTGCTCCGATTTTAAATCTTCCCAAAATAAATACATTTCAATAGTGAAAATAATTAATCGATAGATAATATAAATGTGTTCCTTAGCTGTTACACAGTGGCGGTATGATCCTCTCTTGGTACGATGAATGGTAGATTCCTCCATACGTCCGGGCAGCAACTCCGTCCGCAAATGATGTTCTGGAACTCAGGGCTCCGTCGGTAGTCTGTTGGGCAGCGCTCCCGCTCGCAAGTCTGGTCTCGATCTGAAGGGGCAGAGTACATCGTGTTCGCTCCTTTTATAGTAACGATTTCACCATACCTCTGAAATCCACGCTAGTGCAGTGACTCATCCTATGCGCGATGACCTCACCGCCGGCGCTCGCCATTGGCCGGATTCAGCCATCAGGACGGTCGCCTCCGGCTCAACCCGTCGAAAGGTAACGCGTGCCTGTGATTGGTCCGTTTCGTTAAAATAAGAGTAAAGCACTCGCTACACGCGAGACTTGCTGTTCCGTTTCATAAATAATAAAGGCTCGCTCGCACCTACACACAAGGTCGAGTCTATTAGGATTGGCAAACGATATCAATTTAACACAGAATTATATCTATGGTATAATAAAGATCTAAGAAATATTACTTGTATAGCTGATTATTCAATATTTTGTTAGCCTCTTGTAATACATAGAATCTTAAGAAGAAATATATCAGGCTTTTACTTTTAAACGATTCCAAACAGAAGAAATATATTTTTGATGTCCATACTTGACTTTTTTGAATATTATTATCTTAAGGTTTTCTAAATTTATTAAATCTATCTCTATGTCGACCATCACAACGTCCAGTGCTCGCTCATTCCTCATAGTCAGTATCCACGTCTCAGCTGCACATATGAGTACTGGTCTTATGGGCGACTGCTATCCAAAAACACTAATATTTTAGTGTTTCTGGACAGCAGTCTGGATTTTATGTGCTTTTGCAGGCTGAAACAATAGCGATTTGCGCTCACTGTGCGCTCCAAGCAAACATTTACAAAAAATATTGATCAAACGGTATATAAAACTTTTACATAACCAAATTCATGGAAAAATCCCTATCTTGTTTTCCAATTTGTTTCGAAGTATCTAAAATTGAGTACCTTGAAATTTTCAGCCAATTTTTTTTGTCCTGAGTTTTCGTATTCAGTGCTAGTGAAATTTTCAACGTTCTTATTTTTCTCGTGCACGGAGGCGTGGAAATAAAATGCTTCGCCTATTTGATAAATAGACGTATTTTGTTTTTACAGGTGTACGCTTTAGAATTTTCGGTGGCAACATGAATTATAACAGAGAACGAGTATATTTTATTTATTTCATTTAATTCTCAGCATACTTTGTTGACATACTCAACCTTTAAACATATCTTATGTTTGTATGAGCTATGACTTCACAAACATATGTCATCTTAAATTTAAGTGCATAACTTTTTCAAGATTTTTATGTTCAAATTTTTATATATACTACTTTACAAAAAAACGTATCTTTACCACATCTACAAACATTATTTTATCCAGAAAAGCCATTCTCCAGATTGAATTAGACAGCACTCAAGAAGTCAAAAGTATGTATACATACCATTGTTGAAAACACGGCTAATCTGCATTGTACAGAATAATTGGAATATATAACAATATGCTAATAATCTTGCTAGAAATTTTTATGCATTAATTAATTAACATTAAATTTTCATAATTTGAATAAAAAAATTTAGGTCGGTAACAGAAATCTTGTGTGACCCAAAAAATCCTATAAAACTTAAATTAATGTTATAGGTACCAGACTATTGTTAGACCTGCGTCGGCTCCGCATCCTAGACTGTGTACAACTCTAACTCTAGGTAACTCGAAACAGCAGAAATGCGAGTAAATGGTCGGCAGGAGTAACACTAAAAATATGGGATTAAAATTTCATGCATTCGTGGTAGCCTGGGTGTCACTGATATAAACAGTAAGCTGGAAGAACTACAACTCAATCACTCTGCTTTTTAAGCATTTAAAAAATTTCACAAAAAAATTAATTATTAAAAGAGTTATAGGTACTTGTAGTTTCCTTCAACTCCGATCGTGTTATTTCTAGTGAAGATATTACCCAAGACGAATTTCCGTCATGCATTTATTGTATGACGGAAATGTGGATCAATGTGGATCATTGCAAATCAAAACCGGGAGAACATTGAGTTGAATTTAAATACTTTATATATGTAAATATCCTTTAAACTACTGTACATTTGGGAACATTAATGAAATTGCCACCCAATATGCCTATGATAATGGTTTTCAACACGGAATATATATAATATAATAATGATTTACATATACAATAATATGCTTATTTCATGAAAGTAAATATTAAATATTTCACTCCGAAGTTTCTTGAACCAAACAGCGAGACGTACATTACTTTCAAAATACATATTACCAAAAGGCGGCATTCAGAGAGTCTTTTAAATTTATCATCCACCCATGTGTGGGGCATAAAATTAAAATATGGAACTGAAAAAGGGAATCAGAAACACAATTTTCTTTCCAAATCAGCAAAATAAACTCAGATTTATGAACATAAAATGAAACATATTTTACAAATTACACTCCCCATTATTCCATATTTTTGATGTTGAAATTAATATATTATCTAATAATATTATGAATTCATTCGTATTAGCGACAAAATGAGGCGTAATATTATTCAGTGCCTACTTAATTCAAAAGGCTTATTTGTTTAACAATTTCAGATACACAAAAAGAAGTCAAAATAATTTTATATAATTATGTTGTTAAGTTATGTACACAAATTAAATTAAACAAATATTCAAGCCCCAAACAAAATAGAGGAAAAATCATTTTAATGCATATAAATATGCTTATAATATAATTATAAATATGATATTAAATGTGTTATTTTTTGGCTGAGATATTAAAAAAGGCATCACACGTGGAAATAAAAACACTCTTGTTAGTATTTTTATTTTCATATCTGTGATAATGATAATATTCATATCTGTGATGTGATAAATGATAATCTAAAAATTTACCTTAAAACATTATTTTTTTTGAATGTGGCTGGTTTTTGGAAATGAAATATCTAATTTTACCGGTTATATGATTTCTTAGATGAAATCTGGGTTCATTCTTTAATTCAAAGAAAGAAAACAGAATATTGAAGAAATTGAAATCGAATTATTATAAAGAAGTAAGGGATT
Organism: Agrypnia vestita; assembly: GCA_016648135.1. NCBI lineage: Eukaryota > Metazoa > Arthropoda > Insecta > Trichoptera > Phryganeidae > Agrypnia > Agrypnia vestita. Next base: position 60,527 of record JADDOH010012214.1, read on the forward strand.
CGGCTAGGTGAAAAAGTAAACCTTTGAAATGACGATGCTTAGGTTAGCGTGGTTAAAGACTTTGAAATACTTGTGAATTTAAGAATCTCTCTGAACGTTAATTTACATCAATTCTTGAGTTCAATATCGTATATCAAAAGAATTTGATTTGGTTAATTGCTTTTGATTGATTTTTTGCATATTCAATTTTTTATGTTATACTGATTTGAACGTTGTGAGTTTATCAAGATTTATATTTATTTATAGATGTCTCACAGTCACGAAATTATATTGTTTAATGGGAAAGTAGGTGTGGAAGTCTTTGAGTGTTCATAAGGCTAACGACCTATCATACGGCTGGTTTAAATGATCACTTTACATATAACGTTCACCATTTCCACCCGTGATAGAATACCACATATATCAAATTTTTGGAAGTTATATTATATATTCAAGTTTTACAACTCGTTTCAAATGTGTGTTGTAATTAACATAAGCGCCACCTGCGGCGTCCAAAACTTTCCAAAAAATTCCCTTAATCAAATACAAATGTCACTATTTAGGTATCTTTATTTATTGGAATTTTTAAAGCAATATCCTTTGTATGTGTAATGAAGTTCAAAAATTCATTAGTTGAAAAATTTATATAAACTGAAAATATTCTGAATTGTGAATTTAAATTCGTAAATCTTTAAAATCCACCATTTATTTTGTTAAAACTAAGAACTCGAAGAGAAATACGAAATACGGTTATGTGAAAAAAATCTGAATTGTATTTAGTTCGACATGCTTTGCTTTCATCTATTTTCGTTTTTCCCGCAAATCTGTTTATTATGATTTTTAAAGGCGAGGGGGATATTCTAATTAATTTGTAAGAATGAAAATGAAATGTACGGTTTTGTCTGTAGATTAAATTTTACAAATAATATAACGTTGCCCACAGCCACAGTTCTGTATCTAAAATAAATTTTGTCATTTTCTTTCAAAACTTTCTTTGTTGGCAACTTCTAGCGAATACGACCCCAATAATAATATGTGATAGAAGTCATCTGGTGACCTAATGTCACTTTCGAGTACGAACCAGACGTAATAAATTATTGAAACCAGAGGTGTCTTTTATATTTGCATCTTGCTATTTGATAAATAATTAGAAATAATCGTATTAGGATAAATAATGTAACTGAAGGTTTAGATCTAGCCCTCTAGTTTAGAGATATCCCTCTTCAGATCTAGCTAGTAAATCAATTATGACCAAAATGAAGTATTTTAATTCAGCAACTGTTTGATCTTTATGAGCAGGACCAGATTTCATTAAACACATGCACCTTCTCCCATACCTCCCCATAGTGCACGCTCTACCAAAATCTTGTACCTATGATTTTGATATATATTGCTTGATTTTGGAACTGTTTTGTGTTGGTTTTATTATATTAAACAGTTTTCTAGACTGCACAACGATTTATTCAGATCCTCTAGATTTTATGTCTATCAGCTGTTCTACAGTACACAGAAGTGCATAGCCATATGCATCTTGCATCTGTTTATCTATTTCACACTCCCGGTAAGCCATAGGTAAACAGATTATCAACAGGAACATTGTGAGGGCGTGCTTCCTTTCCTTGCCCATTGAACTCTCCATAAACCTGCACCAAATCCATTTCCCATAACTTCATATTCTTCAATTTGTGTTTAAACAACAACATTAACCGAAGCAAACATTATTTTTTTTAAATATTTTAACATTTCATGAATTTGTTTATCAAAGTTTAAATTTTATTTAGTTTTCTCAAGTTCACTTTTATCTAAGCTCGATGAACCAACATTTTCCGGCCATTTTGTCCGTGCTGTAGCAAATTGTTACAGTTTAATCTTCTACTTAATTCTCCGCCTTAAATAAAGTTTTGATTGCTTTATGTCTAGCTTGTTTACTCAAAAAAATTAAATCAAATTATAATTCGCCGATTATGTATAGGCCAGCACTCTGCTCACGTCGCTCAAATAAATCAGACATAATATTATATTATAAACATATTATAAACATGACTAACAGAAAATCCGAGAAAATTTTCTTTGTAAATAGCGTATTTATCATATTAATAATCTTGAAATATACCAGTTTGGTTCTTTGTGTTAGTGATTTACGAGGAAAAAATCACGAGAAAAAAAATCGTTGTAAACGTCTTATAATAATAAATATCATTTTTATTGCTTATATTTAATATATTATCTTTATTTAATTTAGAATTACCAAAATGTAACACCAAACTATATCAATAAAATTATAAATATTTAGAAATAAAGAATTTCAATAGCGATAACCGAGATTAAATAAATCAAAAAGAGATTATATGAACACTATAAAAGTCACAATTAAAAATTAAATATTTTTTTAAACACGTAACAAAATAAGTAATCACGTTGAGATGTAAGTCCCACTCCTAGCATAAGAGTTTGTCTATTATTGGAGAGGTACAGCGAATGAAAAATGTTTATATTAATTATAGTTTTAATAGACTAGAATAAAATGAAATGTTATAAATATAAACTGTAAGCTATAATAAAAAAATTCATTAACCAGCTTTATACCCCTCAACTCCCTAATTTCTGATTTATCTAACTTTCCTGATATCGGAATATCAAGGTATTATCTGATACTTTTTTAAGGTCTTAAAAAAAATATAAAAAAATTTAGTAGGTTTGAAAGTAACAAGATAATAATGTCATGTTTATGTAATACTTTTAAGAACAACTATCGATTTGAATACAGCTAAAATGCATTAAATACTAGATTTATTTTACGTGCTCGACCTCGGGAATCGATTTATCTTATTCTTGTTAATTATAAAGCATCGTTTTTGCGGAAATTTCACCTCATGTGTGATCAATCAAATCCGCAGCAGAAATTGAAGGAAATTTTAATCTCCATATCTCAATTTGATGTAAATTTCACATATCACAATATAATGTCTTGCTATTGTACGGGCACGATACGAATCGATTTTTTAATAGACACTGCTCTTCTTTTCATAAAGATTTCCACTACTGAACTTCAGCTGCCATGCTGTTGTTGTTACAAAATTTGTTCACAGTTTTTCCAAACAAATTTCGTAGATTTATCGGATAGTTCAGCGTTTTCTAGAGCTACATTCTTTTGTAATTTTCCCTTGAAATATAAGATGTGGGTCATTTCTAAATTTCTCATATGTCCGCGATATTGATGTTTTCGGGTGTGATTTTCAATAATAGGAATGCGTACTCACGCAAAATATTTGTCACATAAATAACATTAGTATTGTCACGGGTTCGCGGGGGTGGGAGACGAAATAAGACGCTATAATTCAATTAATTTTTTATTTAAATCACATGTCACTGGAACACTATGCCGTCAGTTGCACTGTTTCGCTCACTCGACAATATTCCACTGATCTTTTTTCACTTTTCTCATTTCGTTGTTTTTATCGCACAGATTTTCCTTCTAGATTCATCGCTAGCTGACTATATTTGCTCGGATTCTGTTGTTTTCGCACCGCATATTAGCATGTTTTTTTCGTCCGAATCTTCTGGTATAATTTCGCATGTTCCAGTTCTTTTTAGAATTTTCTAGATTGTTCGGAAGGCTTCGAGTACGTGCACGTTTATCGTTTTAGAATCTAGTGACAGTATTTTTAAACTATGCTTGAATTATGAAAATAGGACAAACTCGATTGTCCTGCTGTTGAAACTGAGTCTCGAATCCTCAACTTGATATCATTACTATTTCGATAATTTCCTTGACCATATTCATTCGGTTCGAAAGATCTTCTTTTTTTAATTCTGTTCACTCAGTTAATCTAAAGCATTATTCTGTATGTCCACATCTCAGACATAATATCGATATTCAAATATAAAATAAGGCACCTCATTGAGTTATGTAATTGATGGAATCAGACCTCGGAAATAATCGCGTATTTATCTGGTGTTTCTTTTTATGAAGAACGTTTATTTAGATCTTTTTTTAAATGTTAATAAAAATAATATTTAATTTTCTCTTAATTTTAACGCAAACTTTTAACTCTTTATAATATTATGCTTATTAGTTTTTATTCAAGGACCTATATAGAAAATTGTATATCTTTGTATCAACAAATAAATAAAATTCAAATTTGGGCGATCGTTATTTTTCAAATTAGTTAAAATAAATATAGTTGGCTCAGATGAATTAGCCCTCCCACTAGCACGTGTGTGTAATCATGTCCACCAACCTCATACTTTAGCCGACGTCTCAAAAGTTTAGCCATAAACTTGAAGTTATAATAAATTTCCGGTTCATTTACGTTCCCAGACCCCAGTTCTCTATAATACTTAGCGCCAAGTTTTAAAACTAAGTGACATGCTTCGTCGAAAATTTTCAACTTATCTGTGTCTTAGTTTTAAGGGTACCAGCAATGGAAATACTACCTCTATCATCGAGATTGAATGCAGTAATTTTGAGAGCCAGTCAATATACACAAAACTTTTTTTCGTTCGCGTCGTTTTTGTTTGTCTTTTTCGTTGTGAATGTATGGGGGTTTTTGGTAAATAGGAACTTGAACATGTAAGTAATCTTTTTTTGTGTTATTTCATCTTCATACTTAATTACTTTAATTTCTACGTACGTACGTAAAAAATATTTTTTTATTATCATCATCTTCGTCTCCTTGTTCTACTAGTAACGGGGTCTGTAAACTCGACACTCGACAAGGTTTTGATTTGATTTATTTTATTCGTCAGATTACAATTATAATTACAATTACAATAAAACAATAATAAATTATCATACAATAAAATGTTTAGGTGCCCAGCTAGGCAGGCCTGTTTTAGGGAATTTTACATATTTAATTTTACAATACAAAGTTTAACTATAAGTTACGAGTGAATTAATATTATATTGAATTTATAATAATAACTGGTGAACTATTAACTATACTCATTACTAATGAATTAATACATTAAAGTTAAATGAAATAAATATATTATAAAAAGGATAATTAGATTAATACCATAAGAAGGTTTATTTAAATTATGCAATAAAAAAATTAAATTATGCTAGAATTATGATGCTTTCATATTCTCCTGCCATGTGCTGGTTCCTATGTGTTAACCAGTCAAGGCACATACTGTTTCCGAATACTTTTTTGTTGCTTCTCCCATCTTAATCTGGCACGACCCACCAATTGCCTTCTTTCAGGGGATGACAAGAGCATACTTCTTGGCACTCGTTTCTCTGGCATTCTTAGTAAATGTCCAACATTACTTGTGATTTCTCTATTATGTAGGAGTAGGGACTCCATGTTGAGTGTGTAACTTATGTATGTCGGCACTTCTCACTCTGTCCACCAGTGTGACTCCCAATAGCCCCCTTTGAAAACTCATATTCGCAGCCTAGATTTCTGCTTCCCGGTTAAAATCTCTTTGAACATGTTACTCTGTGTCGATTCCTCTAGTTTTTAAGATTTTATGCAAGTAAATCATATAATAAGCTCAATTTTCGCGCACGTGCGGCCTTCGTGGACGTCCACACGGCACCGCTTACAGTTGCAAACTGTACCTACATTAAATACGCGGCCAATTGTGTTTGCTGTGCAACAAACACAATTGCCTACGTCAGCCGCTTCGCGGCCAATTGTATCTGGGAAATTTCCATCTTTGCTATTGTGGCCGCTTCGCGGCCAGTGACGGTCGTCCCGCGGCCAATTGTGTTTGCTCTGCAACAAACACAATTGATTTCCTTACTGTTACAAAGTTAATAGAATTTGATAATTGGCCGTATTCTGAAGTAAGCGTTAATTCTTTTTTTGTTTATTGACAGTTACTGTATAATATTGTGATGCTGTCAACTCTGAGTTTTTAAGTTTGGCTGGTTTAAAAATAATGAATTCATCAACATTGAGGAGAAGAAAATCAGGTTTTACTGTCTATGGTAGCTGTCAGTGACATACAAAAAATGAAACAGCTATCGAATTCTTCTTTGTATTTATTTTTATCGCTAAAATTACAGCGTCTTATTTATTAATAAATTACATAGCATTTTAGTTTAATGATTATTGATAAATGAATGTATTTTAAAAATATATCATTTTGTAGTCCATTTCACGACCATCATCTTTAATACTATCCACATAATAAAATGTAAAGATTGGACCTTCTAAACGCCCGAGTACATCTTCGTTAACCAATCGAGCATGTTCATTCTTTGGACACAGTATCGCTCGTTTACTCATTAGGGGAACATCCGCTATAGAATGTACTTCATTATATATGCTTTGAACAACATTTTGACTTACACTTTCATTTGGAATAAGCACTGATGACGCATACTTTCCTTCCACAGGAGGCAGCTTTCCATCGCCTAAATCTAAAAGCCACTGTGTAAATGAATTTTCACCTTCTAAAGCGGGGACATTAGTTTTCAAATTGAAAATAGTAAAATTTTTCCAATGTTGGCTGTTTTTAATAGATGTCGCTACTAACTGACCGCGAGAAGCCCTTCGAGAAACTGGTAGAATTTGTCTAGTCGCCGCCCAAAATGATTACTTTATTGCCAAAAATATCATTATTACCCATTATATCGCGCAGAGTACGTTCAATTATATCTAAAGCTATAACTGGCGCCATCGGTGCTTCATCCCAGATGATAACATCAGCTGCACTTATAATTGCACGGTTCTTGGATGTCACTCTGCATGTTGTGTTATTCTATAAATCAAGAAGTAAATTAAAAGCCATGTGACATGTACGTCCACCTGGTAATAAAATTGCTGATATTCCTGTCCAAGCAACAGATAAAACTTTCTTAGATCTTCCTCTTCAAGTATGTATAATAGTCTTATAAAGGAACGTTTTACCTGTGCCACCAGGACCGTCAATAAAGAAACATTTTTTTGTTTCAGGTACATCTGAAATTTTTTACTTAATATACTGTCGAAAGCACAATGTTGTTCTCGATTGAGTTTTCCAGCCATCTCTAACCCTAAAAAACTTTCTAATGATAAATTAATATCAACCACTTCATTATAAGTATTGCTGTAATCTGGTCCCGGCAAACCCTGTGATGTGCATGAAGAATTTTCATTTATTACTGCCTTTTGAATATACAAAAGGGAACAATTTTGTGCAATTTCTGCAGTAGCACCTTGACGACTAAAGTCTTCTGACATCAAATCTTTGAAATCGTTCCACAGCTGCAACGGATCTGGTGGGAGGCAATGAATCATTAATAAGACAATTAGGTCGCGAAGAGCTTTGGGCATCATATACGTTGAAGCTTCAGCCATGCAACGCTGCCATTCTCCAATATCATCGATGAGTCCTAATTTTCGTACTGCATCACGAAATGTAGGAAGTAGACAACCATTAACAGTCCGCAAAGATTCAAAGGACGTAGCGCCAGTCACTTGTAAAAGAATAAGTCTTAAATGGTATAATTCTATATTTCTGGTATTGTTTTTATAAGATTTTTTATTTGTCGTATTCAAGTGAGAACTATTTTTAACTGTTTAAGTAGAATTGTGGATTGCACCTAAGAATATTTATTTCAATAATTAATTATTATTAATGAAATTCTTTTTTCGCCTTTTTTACATGTGAGCATAATCATTTTCAGTGATTTTCTGTTTAATATAAAGGAATATTAAATTAATAATTAATTAGGAATATTAAATTAATACACGAATAAAAATCATTGGTGAAACAGGGAAGTAAAGCCAATAATGTATAATATTTTATTTCGTATTACTCATCAGCTGGATACCTGGAAAATTACAAGCACATAATAAAAAAATGTGATTTCTATAAACTATACAGAAAAAATATATATATTAGGTCCTTACATATGAAATTGACGTTTTACCGTACTGGCAAATTTGATCTCAAATATCTTCTCTTTGGTTAGGAATTCCAAATCCAAATTTTTACAGCTATTTACTCATGTATTTGTGTTTTGAAAATTGTAATTCATTTGTTTTTTCCTCAATTGTTTTTTTCTTTGCGAGACTCAGTTTACAAAATGAAAAACTTGAAATATCGCGTTATTTACGAGTACGAGTTCCACCGTGGCACCAGTGCTGCAGAAACGGCTCGAAGGATTAATGATGTGTATGGCGACGGTGCCGCAAAAGAAAACACAGTGCGTTTTTGGTTCCAACGTTTTCGTTCTGGAAATTTCGACCTGCAGAACAAGCCCCGTGGACGGCCGGAGACCAAAGTTGATAATGAAGAATTGAAGGCTATTGTGGAAGCGGATCCATCGCAAACCACATCCGAGTTAGCTGCAGGCTGCGGTGTTAGTGATAAAACTGTTTTAATCCACTTGAAGCAAATTGGTAAGGTGAAAAAGCTTGAAAGGTGGGTACCTCACGAATTGAGTGAAGCAAATCAACAAAAGCGAGTTACTTGTGAGCGTTTGGTGGACTAGTGCTGGTGTCGTTCACTACAGCTTTCTTAATCTGGCCAGACGATTACGGCAGATGTCTATTGTCAGCAACTGCAAACCATGATGGAAAAGCTAGCTGCTAAACAACCGAGGCTGGTTAATCGCTCTAGGCCACTGCTGCTTCATGATAACGCTAGACCACACACTGCACAACAGACGGCTACCAAATTAGAGGAGCTTCAATTGGAATGTCTAAGACATCCACCGTACTCTCCGGACCTTGCCCCAACAGATTACCATTTTTTTCGAAATTTGGATAACTTCTTGCAAAGGAAAAAATTCAACTCCGATGGGGCAGTCCAAACCGCCTTCAAAGATTTTATTGATTCCCTTCCGAATGGTTTTTTTAGTAAAGGGATCGATAAACTACCTATGAGATGGCAAAAGTGCATAGATAGCAATGGTACATACTTTGATTAAATAAATATATTATAATAAAAAAAAATCGACTTTATGTTCCTCCCATACTAAACGTCAATTTCATATGTAAGGACCTAATATTTCGCTCTCATCATTTTTCGGTGCCTCCTATAATTAGGATTTGACGGAAAATCCTGTAAAATATTTTTTCATAATTTTCTCTTCGAAATTTTCGAATTCAGCAGGGACATGTTTTATTTTTATTCATTATTTTATTTTATATTAAGAAATATAACATATTATTATATATAATAATATTAAGCCAATTATATGAATTCAATTAGTGTATATTATAGATATCTCACAGAGACGAAACTGGATTAATTATGGGAAAGTAGGTATAGAAGTCATTTGGGTGTACACAGGACTTATGACCTGTCTTTTTATGGTTGGCTTAAGTGATCACTTTACACAATTGTAACATTCGCCATTTCCACCCATGATAGAATATACCATGCTTATTCATTTTTTGGAAGTTGTATATATGTTCAAATTGCGTAGAAAGCTTTCATATATGAGTTGTAAGCGCCTTTTCCATGCGGCCTGTACAAAGCCATTTTCATTCCCCTAAATCCCCACAGATGTCGCTAATGAGAAAATCTAAAATTGATTGCGGAATTTTGGAAGCAGTATACTTTTTTTTTGTGTAATGAAATTCATCCGAATTACTTGCATTACACTAGGATACGCCAGGAAATATTATTTCCAATTTTTGTTAAATTCCTTTTTTACCAGTATTTACAATTCAGAATATTTTTGAGTTTGTTCAAATCTTTCAGAACAGTGCTGGATTTATGTCACGAGACATTATTAATCAATTAATAATGTCTCTGTGACATAAATCCAGCACTGTTCTGAAAGATTTGAACAAACTCAAAAATATTTTGAATTATATGAATTCACTTGATTAAACTAGATAACATGTGTGTGTAATGCAATTGATTCACTTTCACAGAAAAAAGAGAGAGAAAAAATAAAATGGTTTGTTTCCTTGTTTGCTCCATATTTAAATAATTTTCTCAGAAAATATATAAACATATAACTGGTATTTAAAATATCCTGGTAGCAGCCAAATATTTTTTCGTGGATTTAATTTTTCTGTGTGTCTTTCTAATTGATTAATTATTTGGTTTTAAAAAAATGCGTGGTACGTAATTCTTGTGTAAAAAATCTTTGAAGACATATATAATAATATCATTAGTTTTGTATGTCTGACTGTTTACAAGTTTTCGGTACTTTTATTCATTGCTTTCGTTCCGAACATTTAAGTCGGGAAAATACAATGAAAATCCAGAGTGCCGGAAAAACAAGATAAACCTCAAAGGAAACGGAAAATTCCCTTCACGGATCTTGAATGGTGTTGAATTTTTCTTTTGGAAAGGGCCACTTTCGGTAGATTGACTTTGCGTAAAGCTGGCTTATCGACGGACATGAATTTTAATCACCCTCATTCAAAATTAATATTTGAACTATTTTTTAAAGGAAGGTTCAGATCTTTAAATTTTTAAGCCTCCAATATTTTGACGCTGATTTCCATGTTAACGTCACAAAAATAAAAAAAAGGAAAATGTTTTTGTCTCGAAAACACATTTTGTAAAAATTTATAAATGCTAATCTAATTTAATGTTGGAAATGGCTCAGAGGGTCAAATAAAATTACTTTTTTGTGTAGATAAAACATAAATTTGATTTTATTATCACTTCTTAAGATGGTAGAAAATGAAATTGAATCCATTGTTTATTTTATGAATAAACGGAAAGCAAACTTTAATTATATACAACTTAATTTTAAATTTTAAAATATTATGTTTCCAATTTTTATTATTGTTCACAAAAAAATATTTACAGGAAGAAATCCTGACGATTTCTCACTTAGGCTAGGCCTGTTGTAGAGAAACCGTCTTACATTTTAATGTATTTTCTGTGTTTTAAGATAAAACAGGTCAGAAGTTCGAAGATACACCTTATTTATTTTCCTGCTTCTTCTGTTTTCTACATACTTATTTATACTTCTATATATATAATCATTCATATTCTAAATGCTATTTTATACATTCTATTCTATATTCTAATATATTATATATAATTTAATCTATCTACATATTCTAAAATGCTTGTGTATAATGAAATTTTGCTTTATTCGTAAATATGCTAAGATGTGATGTAATGAGTAGCCAAAATATTTTTGCGTTGATTTGATTTTTCTGTATGTCTGTATGTCTAATTGATTATTAAATTTGTTTAAAAAAAATCACAGAACTTTGTTCTGTAATTGCAAGTTCACAATAAGAATGTGTTTTCTTTAATATAATAAGCCTGTTATTTTGATAACTTATAAACATCATGGATTTAACGGTCAATAAAAATGCGATCGGGAACGAAATCTTTATATTCAAATATAAAGTATTGAAAAACAAAAGTATATTAAATATATTCGTTATTATATGAATATATAAAATTAAGTGGATTGTCATTGAATTAGATGTATAAAGATATGCCAATTATTTTTAAATCAACCCAAGTTTTTAAATTTTTATCACAAAAATTGGGTTGAGGTTACAAACTTCAATTAAAATATTCTGATAATCTTGTGCGGCAGATGTTGGCATTCAACTCCTTACTTGTACTACTACATACTAATACCAATTATCGTCATGCGATTTCTGTTGGGCTAAACTGAGAGGATAGATGCCAAAGTCTTCTATCTTGACACATGACTCTCGTCTCATCTATATCGATACATCTTCACATCCAAGCTGGACTATTGTTGAGGTTCTTTTGTTCTTCTTCATCATATTCCAGAATCTTGTTAATCCTGGTCTTCCTTGGTCGCCCTCTCTTAACG
>JADDOH010012215.1:0-21511 GCA_016648135.1 Agrypnia vestita
AGAGTCCAAAAAAAACGAATATAATCATGTAGTAATCGTATAGACCGCATCCTAAGAATTTATAAATTTTTGCCTCAAAGATTATGATGTTTTAATGTCAGATGTTCTCATTGTTAAATGGATAATTTAGAAGTCTTGATGCATAAATCTGGATAGTGCACATTGTACGCAGTAGGTATATTGAATTGATTAATTTTTAAATAAATGAACATTCGGTAATATATTTTGTTCAATAGAAAGATTTTTGTTGTATGATTCGTCCGATCAAATTATATACAAGAGAATATTTTTTCAATATCGTGTTTTGGTTATTGGTAAATAAATACATGTACATCTTTTTGTTGCTTCAAGTATTATAATTATTTTTGTGGCATCGATTATACAGATACTAAAGACAATATTAAAAATTGACAGTTACTATAATACTACCATATGGGAGGAATGATTTACTTCGAATCTGTGTGGCATTAAAATATTAAGTACCAGTAGTGAAAATACAAACATCTTGCAGTTAATAGTTAACTTTAACCACACAGTTGAAAATGATTCAGAGATAAAAATACCGTAAACACTTGTTTCGTAATTTCTTTTATATTTATTGAAAACTTTCTAAAAGCTTTCGAATAATCAAGCAGTTTTATTTCATGGAGGCTAAAAGCCAGTAAACGTTAAATCCGGATCCTGGAGACACACTTTCCGAGCAGATCCTTTCGTTGATTGCTTTTTTAATCTATTATTTCCTTCAAAACGGCACAATTATCCCGCGAATTTCGGTATACCTGACGTGATATGGTAAACTCTTAAGTTTATTGAAAGTCGAGGCAAAGAAATGAAAAATTTTAATCTGTAAAGATTTTAAGATTTAGTTTAACGCAAAATTTGTGTGGTTATTTCTTTAACATTTCTCTGTAGAAATGGTGGTTATTTTGTTTGAATATTTTTCTGTAAGAATTATTATAATAAGAATGAAAAAATGAAAGACATACTATTTTCTTTTCCTCTTTTCTCTTTATATTCATTTTCAAATTTCATAATATTCGTTTTTATGAGCTCAGCATATTTTATATACGAGTTATATAATTAAATATAGATATATAATTAAAAGTCATAATAACCGATGATAACAACTTGCTGATAGTATATCGATGATATAACGAGTGTGTTAATTGTCTAGTTAATAATAAATAGGTTACAAATTTAAAAAAATATCTGTTAGCTGAAGAATAATGAAATCATCATCAAAGGCACCCATGCTTATGATACACAAACAGCACTTATCATTCAGCCTATTTATTATATATTGAGACATTTCGGTGCCAATCTTTTTCTTGTTTTCTTTTTTTATTTATAAAACTTTAATATCCCGGACATGCGATGAGATATCCAGAGAAGTACGAGATCTTGCATCTCATAATGCAGGGATTGATGGAAGTCGGGGCCCTGGGAGAAGGAGAAGATCATGGCTGAAATATATGAAACAGTGGTTTCCGGGCTGCAATAAATAAAGTTCTCATAGCCAACGTCCGTTGAACGGATAGAGCGCAAAAAGAAAACGAAGTGCCATTGTCCTAAAAATCTTAACAGATACAGAATCAACGATGTGCATGGGTTATAAAATTATCATATTATGAGATCTTGTTGAAAAAAAAAATTAAGCAAACTTATTCAAATAAGGTTACAAAATTGGAACAAATTTGTATGATATTTATAACAAATTCGATTATTCAGTACGATATATAGGTACCTGTAAATAAAAAATTTATTTACCTAAAAAATATTTGGTTGCTTACTGCAGTATCATTTTCACTGTATTTAATATATTTATGTCAAAAAATATTTGTCCCTTTTAAATGATACATCTGTGATTTGTATTCTAGTGGTAAACAAATATTTTTCTATAGAATGATTTCAGCCGCAAAAAATATGTTTTGACAGTAAAAATATGTGCATGATATTTATGTTTTTACTTTTTCGGTAGGTCCAATATTAGCGGAGTTAAGATTTTGTATTTCTTAGGGGTATATGATGAGAAGAAGAATTAGAATATTTTTTTCTGTAAGATTAACGGTGTTTGATGAGTTTTTTTCAGTTTTTAATATTCGTCATTTTAAGAACAAGATCCGCCAATTAACTAGTTTACGAACTTAGTCGAGGTACTAATTTTTCCAGAATTTGCGTCCTGAATAAGATTCTTTGCAGAAGATAGAATTTCTATCAAAATTAATCTTTTATAGTGAAATATTTAATTTGCTTTTCCGGTAGCAAAATAAAATATAATTAGAATGTACATATAATATATGTCACGTAATGACTTGCTATTATTATTATGTAATTAATCGTTAATTAATTAAATGTGTAATTAAAAATACTATTTATTATTCCATAACTAAAAATATATAGTCGTGACATCACCATTATTAACTTTCCATCGTAAATTATGTTTTAAAATGTATCTATTTATTATAATTTTGAGGAAATGGCGTCAGACGGTCAGACTAGAGCAAGGTGCAAGCCAAGTAATGTATTTCTCATTAGACGTTGAATTGAAACGTCTTCCATCGTTTTTTGAAGAGTCATTGGTAAAAGTTTTCCTCTTCTTGCAAAATACGTTTAAAAATTTACATTCAAATCGAATAAAGGAAGTCAATTTATTAATAACATACCGGAAGACTCTCCCCCTACTAAATATGCACATTAAGATTAAGGTATTTAAGCATAAAATATAGGCGTTAATACTGACACGATGAATTTTGTTTTGTTGTGATAAAAAGATGCAATTTTTTTTTAAATTTCTTCCACCTTTCATTAAGAAAAAAAATTTCGTTAAATATATTTTTTTAAATATTCACAGTCGGAAGAAAATGTTTGTTATTTGAAAATGTCAATTTAAATTATTTCATTATTTATTTTCGTTGAATTTTTAAGAAAAAAGGATAGTAAAAATAAATAATTGCAATCATTATTGATTAAAAATTTCATTTAAACATTATTTCCTTAACTCCCTCACTTAACAAGGGCACTTATTTTTCTCCTTCATCTCATTAAAAAAAATTTTTATGATAACCAACTTGTGTCGACTTACACTCTGGGTTTATGAAGATCAAACCCACCCAGATAACATTTCTTCATCTTACTTACAACAAATCTCTTTAGAGCCGGCCAAAAACAAAGGTATGCTTCACTTAGACAATACCAGGCCTGGAGTTGTAGAATAGTTGTGTGATATGTTTCTATAAACACTTTTTTTTAAATAGATCATGCATGCTGATCACTTAATTGGTTGAAAAGCGTTGATTTTGCTAGACCTATTTGAGTTTAATTTTAATTTTATATTTTACTCCTTTTTTTCTATCTAACTATCGAGTTTTGTATCAGAATCATTCTTTATTTTTCACTTGTGAAGAAGCGAAGATATATGTACTTGACCTGTCGATGAGAGATTCTGAGACCCTCGTAACTCAAGTAGTAAAATATAAAATTATATTTTCACTCAAGTAGAGATGACGTAGTTAATTTTTTCACCCAATTTAATGATAATCTCTACAACGTTAACGCCAAACCCATCAATGACATCAAAGATCATGCTTGCGTTTGAACTTCAATAATAAAATGCGTCGATAGAACTAACTAAAATATTTACATTTTAGCTATAAGATCCCACAAAAAAATAATCTAGAAATACTTGAAATTAGAAAAATGTTAATATTAATTCAAATTTAATAAATACACAGACAAAAATTTTGCATAACCCAATATTGAATATTTTTCCACTTAACATTCCATCCTCTCCAGATGACCCATAACAATTAACACCTCTGACCCCCCCCCTCCCCTCACCCGCCCCATCACCGTAACATATTTGCATAGTTTACTTTTTCAATTTTTTAGTACACCAATAATCCTGAAGAAAGTAACATTTTTCTCGAAACATGTAGATTGTTTAATCTAAAAAAGTGGTGAGAACCAAGTGATTTGTGTTTAATTTTAATAATAATGTCTGCTTATTTTAATAATAAGCGGCTGACATTTTTGCTGATAGTATAACTGTTTATAGGACAAAGCTGATTCAATTGTTTACATCCCAACAAAATGGAAATGGACAATAAATCATTCTATTTTGCCTTTAACTATTATTATTTCTACCTTCAACTTTATTATTATTTTATATTATGTTTTTATGTTTTCCTTATGTTTTTCTGTATTATTATTAACTTTTAACTGTTATTATTGTAACTTTTAACTGTCTTATGTTATTTAAAAAAAATATTATTCTGTATATTGTAAAAGCCCATAAGGGCGTTAAAGAAATAAATAAATAAATAAAAATAAAAATAAATAAATGAATAAAATAATGTCACCACAAAGTTCAAGCCTTCATACAGAAGAAAAAATATTCTTCGAACAGTTAAGAACTAACGAATTTACTAACCATCACCCGCCTCTCTGGATTAATTATATCCTGGTACGCCGCTCTTTCCTCGGCCACTTGTCATACACGCCCGTTGGTTGTTGAAGCCTTTAACAGGGCCGCTCTCCAATATTTATTGCAGCGACAGCTTCATTTTAATATGTTCCCACCTGCGAATCAATCCCCCACACCCGACCCGTCAAGTGGGAAAGAAATTGAAGCCGATGGCAGTCCTCGATTACAGGCCCCGCATAAATCTGCAGCCCGCTCTGGCAACACTCCGACTTTCCAAGAAAATCACTTACAGCACGCCACTGCGCTGTTATTAAGTCCGTATCTAATTCTTGTATCGGATTTCACCGAAATTATAAATTTGCTCGAAACTCATCAATCTAGATATGTCAGCCATGGGCTGTTGTAATAAACGCGCGCTTTATTGGAATAAAATGTTTCTCTGATCCGCGGCGAAAATTTTGACGACCGAGAAAATTTATGGCGGCTTAAAGACGTTAAAAAAATGCACACAAAATGTTTCGCAATATAAAGTCCTCCGATAAATTACGACCACTTTTTTATCGATCAAAAATAACTGGTTCAGAGGTATTTCCATACAGCATAATATTATTTAATACTATCACTAATCTGCACCATTAAGCAGGGGGAAATATATTCATAAGAGTATATCCTTAAAAAAATAATGTTCATTTTTTGATATTAACGAGTGATTACACGCAACAAGATATTGGTTCAATTATACCTCTCTGCATATTGTGTTTATTTAAGTTGTACATAATTTGATATAATGCGTGACTCGTTACTGCACGGATTAAGCAGGTTTTCAGTGCCATTTTTTTCTTAATTCATAAGAACCCTGTAAAAATAATTATTGTCCAGAGACATTCAAATATTAGACCTAACTATCGTCTAAAGTTTGTATGCCATGTCACGATCTCACCGGACCTGAACATGATATTCAACGTACATGACGTATGAGTTATGTAAATCCGTTAATGGCCACTTACAATATATTCTAAATATTTTTAACACAACTTTTTTCCGTCAGCTAAAATAAAAATAATTTTATTAATTTCTCGACTTACCTGGGAAATTAATTTCCTTAGAAGGGTGAATTATTTGCCCACTGAGAGGGAGGAATACGAGGGGCACTCTGCTGGCTCCATTTCCGTTACCAAACTCCGCCACTGGACATTCTGAAATTATATAATATAACATAAAGTGAATAGATTTTACAGTAAACAAAGTTGCATTTTCCATTATTCAGTTTCCATGAAAGACCACGCACAATGAGAAAATTAATGTTAGTTTTGCGGTACAATTAAAAAATATGAGATTATATCGAGGTTGGAAAACCAAAAGGCGTTAGTGATTCCTCTGTGCATAGTTTATTATATGTGACCATATTCTGCCGTGTATAGGTGACCTCTCTGGCTGACGTTTGATAAATCAAATTTTTCTTTTTTCTTTCGTTTCTATCTACTATCAAAATGTTCGTGGTCTGAGAACTAAGCTTAATGAGTGTTACATAGAAATTCTAAATAGTGATTATGACATTATTTGCTTGACGGAGACATGGCTTACTTCAAGGGTGAATAGTGAAGAATTATTCGACGCCAGATATATAGTTTTTAGACGTGATCGAGATAGTTCTCAGTTTGCCAACAGGAAAGACGGAGGTGGAGTTCTGTTAGCAACTAAGAAGTCATTCTCAGCATACCAGCGGAACGATCTCTGTACGGAATTCGAGGACCTCTGGATCTCAATCAAAGGAAAAAATAATATTACACCAATCAATATAGGAGTTGTGTATATACCGCCTAATATCTCAGATACAGTATTCAATGAGTATCTTATTAAATGCCAAATTAATTTCCTCAAAACCACTACAAGAACACGTAACATGCTACTTGGCGATTTCAATTTGCCATCCATAACTGGGAATGCAACAACTTCTGGAGCTGGACTGACTCCGCTCAGTCCATCTAATTCCAGAGCCAAGGACTTCATGGAGTTCATATCAACAACCAATCTTCAACAATTTAACTCTATAACCAATTGTAATGCCAAAATTTTAGATTTAATATTATCTGATACTCCACTACTTGTGTCTTCGGGTACTGCTCTGGTAAGTGTTGACAAATTTCATCCCCCAGTCCAAATAAACACAACGATTAACCGAGAAAACTTTTTACAACATAATTCTAACCATACTGCATACAACTTCCGTAAAACTGATTACGCCAAATGTATTAACGACCTAGCTCAAATTGATTGGTCTCAAATGAATCAACTAAACTGCAACGATTCTCTCAACTTATTTTATAATACATTATGGGAGATAATAGCTCGATACACTCCACAAAAAAAGATCTTGAATTCAAAATACCCATGTTGGTTTAGCAGTGCATTAAGACACCAGCTCCGCGAAAAAGAAAAATATAAGAAAAAATACATAAAATACGGTAATTCTAGAGATTACGAAACCTTTTCTATGCAAAGATCTCGCATTAAGAATAGTATTCGTGCCTGTTATCACTCATATATAATTTTTATAGAGGAAACATCACATATCGGGACTAAAAAATTATGGGAATACACTAAAACCAAGAAATTCACTAATGCAATCCCTAAAACAATGTTTCTGAGAGAAAAATATGCTACATGCGGTCAAGAAATTTCTGATATCTTTTCAGAATTTTTCGCTTCAGTTTTTGATAATGCTTCTCAACATCACTCATCTGCTCTCATTAATGACTCTCTCGATTCACTTTCCTTTATACCACTGCATAAAAATGAAATATTAAAAATTATGAAAGAATTGGATCCCGCCAAGGGCGCAGGACCTGATGGTATTCCTCCACTTCTTATAAAAAATTGTGCTCACCTTCTTCTAGATCCTATCTATATCATTTTTAGCAAATCTTTAAAAGAAGGAAAGTTTCCCGACTTATGGAAGGTAGCTCACATCACACCAATATTTAAGACAGGAAATAAAAGTGACGTTAGTAACTATAGACCTATAAGTAAACTATCTTGTTTTGGAAAGATATTCGAGATTATTTGCTATAGATACATATTCACCCACTTTCGTCAGACACTTTGCATTAATCAACACGGCTTTGTTCCAAAAAAATCCACAACTACCAACCTGCTTGAGTTTGTGAGTCAGATTTGCAAATCGTTTGATTCGAGATCTCAAGTGGATGTAATATATACAGATTTCAGCAAGGCGTTTGACAAGGTGAACCATCGTATACTTTTGAAAAAACTTCATGCTATAGGAATCCACGGCAACTTATTGAGATGGATAGAATCTTACATTTCTCATCGAACTCAAGTTGTGACTGTAAATGGATATGATTCATCTCCGGTTTCTATCACCTCAGGAGTTCCTCAAGGTTCTCACCTTGGTCCCTTGTTCTTTCTTATCTTCATAAATGACTTGCCAAATATATTAAGAAATAAGTGTCTATTATATGCCGATGATTTAAAAATTTATTCCACCATTCGTAGCCTGGAAGATAGTCATCTCCTACAAAGAGATCTGGACGAACTATCAAATTGGTGTAAAGCAAATAATATGTCACTTAATGCTAAGAAATGTTCATGTATTAGTTTCACTAAAAATATTAAAAAAATAGAATTTGTTTATAAACTGGGTGACGTTCCACTCGCTAAAGTCGATTCAATAAGGGATCTGGGCGTCATGCTAGATTCTAAACTCACTTTTAGAAACCACTTTGATAATATCACAAACAAGGCATATACTATGTTGGGATTTATCACCAGAATTACTCAAGACTTTAAAAATCCTCAAAGTCTAAAAATTCTCTATACATCACTAGTACGAAGTATATTGGAATATTCGTCAGTTATTTGGTCACCTTATTACACAACACATATTACGAGAATCGAGAGAGTGCAGAAAAAGTTTCTACGTATTTTGTCATACAAAGCTGGTCAACACAATAACCTTCACAGCTACGAAGATCGACTTGCCTTTTTCAAGATGCACAAACTTGAGTCCCGACGAAAAATATCCGATCTCATTGTGCTACACAAGATTCTCAGCGGAGCTATTGATTCTCTCTGTCTATCTGATATAAATTTGCATGTTAAACCCCGTATAAGAAACCCTGAGTTCTTCAGAATAAGTCAGCACACTAATAATGTCGGTTACTTTTCTCCCATTACAAGGTTGTGTCGCACATATAATTTGTATTGTGCCGACCCTAACATTGATGCTGATATTCTTGCAGACACGTTATCTTCGTTCAAAAACTCACTCATACACAACATCCATTTTCTAAACGACGACATGAACCTATAGATCATTAAATACTAATCGCACTACACTCAAACACAAATATATAATATACATAAATGTACATGTGAAATATAATTAATTACAAAAATACATGTTACTAGAGCATGCCGAAGACACTTGTTATTGGGATAATGGGCATAGTCTTCACTACAATGTTTATTATCTGAGTGTCATGTACCTATTATCCTGTTAGTGTCTTTAATAAATAAAATAAATAAAAAAAATCTGCAGGATAAATCAAATTGACGATCCGCACAGTCGGACATCCGTTAGTAGATACACAACACACTACATCAAGATACACACACCCTGCTTTTGACACGGTACTGAAATCCAGTCTTAACCTAACAAAAACTTGGACACACCCTGATTCCGGTACGGTATTGCAAGGCAATACTTAACCTTAACACACACCCATCACAACAGCCCTGATGTGATGGGATCC
The DNA here is from genome assembly GCA_016648135.1 of Agrypnia vestita. NCBI lineage: Eukaryota > Metazoa > Arthropoda > Insecta > Trichoptera > Phryganeidae > Agrypnia > Agrypnia vestita. Next base: position 9,199 of record JADDOH010012215.1, read on the forward strand.
GAAACGTCGGCGAGAGAGGTCACATATACACGGCATAATATTCCAGAAAACTATACACAGAAGATTCTGAATGGCCGTGAAAACCTAAGGGCGATAGTGATTATTTTGAACTTTATAGAAGTGCAAAATAATTTTCTATCAAACTGATTTTTTCAATGTTTATTTTATTATAAAACGATTTTCATATTTTTTAATCCAAAACACATGTAGAAATCGTTTAGAAATAAAAGAAACATTGACAAAATCAGATTGACAGAACTTTTTTGCTCTCCTGTAAAGTTCGAAATAGTCACTAACGCCCTTCTGGCTTTCTACCCTCGATATTGTTGTAAGCTTTTCTGTCAGTGATAGAAACAAACATTTTATACTGGTATTAATAAATATAATATTTTATAAACAATCTTGAATAGGTTCGGCATAATTAACAAGCAGATACCCTCCTCATTTTTATAACGAGTAGCTACCTACTCAACTGATTGAATGTACGGTAATTAAAATTGTTACAAAATATAATCATTTTAATAATGCCGTATTTAGTTTTTTCTCACATAGTCACTTACTTTGGCATCAAAAGATATGAAGTAATTGCATATTATTTTTCATTTCTTTCGCACGACATGATTAAAATATTCATGAGCAATCTGCGGAGACGCACAATAATAGGTGCACGTGGAATGAATAAAAATAAGTAATTGCACGTGTAGATATTTATTTCCTTCGGAATTTATGGTTTTCCAGTGAAATATTTCCATGAAAATAATAGGATTTTTATTTAAAAAATTTAATGCAACACCTGTTTTATTTTGGTTGGGTTAGATGATTAAAGGTAACGGATTTTTTTTAATACCTATGGGGGAAACTAAAAATATTCTCGAAAAGTACAGGTGTCTACTCATTAACACAACACAACACAACACTGATAACAGGAGTGTGAAGTAACTAATACCTGGAATGTACATTGTTAGTATGCCTTCCTCGGTACATACTCGTGTATAAAAGATTTTTCTCACAAATTTTGAGTTATTCATAAAATTGTGACACATATTAAAATATTTGCTTTTTACTATTTACCTATATAAACTGCTATCATTTTTCGAATACCGGGGTTTCGTGCGTACTCCATCGTTTAAATCGAGTGCGAGGAAAATTTTATCGTTTACGCCCAGCGACTAATAAAAAATATTATCGTCTCGAACAATGAAGAAGAATATAAACATTTAATATTCTTATGCCATGATATTACGACCTTTCTGGTCGACGTTCCGGATCCCATTGCAGGGTCCATCATCAGGATGATGTGACACATTTTTCTTGACAACAAAACAATATATTTTGATTGGTTGCATTTCTTCTTCTTCTTTCTTTTTTTTTAAAAAAAAAGAGATGAGAGCGCAGAAAACGTGTCGCATCAATATTTTTACTATTCTCAAACAAAGCCTTTTTGCCTATATATTTGTAAAATATGATTTTTACTACGCATTGTAAATCTGACATTACCGTATATTTTACATCAATGTTTATCACTCTAACGACGACCATTATAAGACGAAATCTTTAATTTAAAATAAAATTCTATCAAAATGACGAATTTTGAACATTAAGTAGTGTAAAGTTTTTTGATTTTAACCGGATTTTAATTTATTGATAATCGAAGTTATCGCTATCCAAAATCTTTGAAAAAAATCTTCTTTATACGAAGATGTAGAGAGGAAGGTATCACTTTTTCTATACCTATATCTATACCTATATCTTTTGTTGTAATTTTGTTCAAATCAGTAGCTGTCACTGGTATTGGCTATGGGTTTTGCTAATGCATGAGCCAAAGATCATTTTAAAAACTGCCGGAGCATAAAACTATTTGTGCGCACGCTCAAGTGGAATATATTTCTAAAAACACTTTCCCGTAAACGTTACAGTATTATCCACTTATTTATTACCATTAGTGTTATATATTTGCATAGCGATATATCTAATATGAAGATGAATGAATACCCATTCAAAACATGAAGTATAGAATATCACTAATAGCAATTCAAGCTACAATTATTTTTACTACCATAGTGCGAGTCCACTTATATGGGTCGAATATTCGAAAATAATTTTTTTCTGAATATGTTATTTTTGTAATATTTTTTTAACACAACTCACATAAGTAACATATTATGTAAGTTAAACATATATACAATTTACAAAAATTTGATAGATGTGGTAGTCTACAAGGGTGGAAATGGTAAACGTTACATTGTGTAAATTGATCACTTAAGCCAGCCGTACGATAGGTTGTAAGCCCTATGAACACCCAAAAAGACTTCCATAGCACTGCAAGATTAGGTAACCCTGAAGGACATTACCACAGCTAAAATTAACATGAAGTTGTGGCAACAATATTTAGAAACATGAGAAAAGACGAAGATGATGACTCCCTGTGAAAACAGTTGGTAATGGCAAAAAGTATTCTATGAGAAGGCAATCATTTTCAACGAATCGTAGAGTGCGACCAGTATAAATTGGCGTGCGAGGGAGGGCGTCCCTGTCGCGAAATAGAAGTTTCCAGATTGTAAATTTATTACACAATACATAATATACAGCGTGTCCGGTGACCGGTGTCGGAGCCTTTAATAGAAATTTGGTCGGGCAACACTAAAGAAACAAACCAGTAATGGCGGCCGCTCTATCTGGAGTCCTGTCAAACGGTCCATTGTTTGCTTTTTCAGCTTCGCAAAACTTTAATACTTAATTTTCAATTGTTCTTGCACTATCCCGGACTGTTTTGGATGTTTGGACATAATAATTCAGTGTATATTGAAAATCAAGATGTCGCAGCTCACGCGCAAATACGAGATTGAACTGAATGACAGGGCGAGGGGTTACCGCCGGGTGCGAGCGGGGCGAGTTTTAGTTCCAAAGTCGCCGCACGCCAATTTACGTTGGTCAAGCTCCATGAGATGATGAGATGATGTAAAATACATACAGATTACATAAATTATCACATGATATTTTTAAATAGATATGCGTATCCCTTATATCAATTTTTTTACTATTTTCTAACTAATAAAGCGCTTGTGTTGTGAAAATATGGAAGGGCACGAATCTCATTAGATAAATATTTTACAAATGTACCAACAAGCGCATCTCGCCCTTGAGCCTTATTAAATGAAGAAAATATTCGCGAGTTGGCGCATAAATCATTTGAAAGCCAAATAAGGTAAAGTTCATCCACTCAACCTTCATGGCCATTCCTAAAGATGCAACTTTATTACTTGCATGGTACCAAGCCATTTATGTAATTTTATTAATCAATAATCATTTTATATAATGTGGATGTTATTCCTTTCTTACGTCATAACTTGTTGCGAGCGTCTTTGGGGATTGAATATAAACACTTTAATGAATTCCTAATTAAAGATTTCTTTGCTAAATTTTTAGCGTTACGGGTAAATTAATGTAAAATCAATATCTTATGAAATAAGTGAGAAGTAAAGAGATTAAATAAATCTCTTAATAATATAGTATTCAAAAATTATACTTTATATATGATATTATTGCAATACACGTTAATATTAGAACAGTACACATTAATTAAGATTAGTACAGGACAACCCTTTACTAAGTAGTGGGTGCTACGCAGTCAATATTGGCCAAGACAGGTATTTCCACAAAACCTATTTTTCGAAGTTGAAAATAAAATTTATTTTCAAAAAATTGGAGGTGGTCTGCCACAGAATGATTGAACTTAAACAAATAATGCTTACAAATACACAATCAGATATATTCTAAAGTGATTCAAGTAATAACGTAATTCACGTGCCGCCTTATATCCCGGGCCTTGTTGACAAAATAAAATAAAAATGTACACAAAATGCAAATTCATTAAATTTTAAAAAGTTAAATAAATGTTTAATTAATGAAATACCTCATAACTAAACAATAGTATATCCTTATTGCTTATATGGACTTACATATCCCATTGCTAAACTATAACCATGTGTTATAGGCTAGGTTTCCCTTTTCCATATTTTTCTACCTGTTCTATGATATACCATCTTAACAAATAATACGTGATTTGTTGGAGTCAAATATTTAAATATACATTTCTGACTGGTCGAAAGCATGGTTCAGAAAATCAAACTTTTACAGTATGAATGGCTGTTTTTACCCAAAGAGCAAATAATAATATCACTCTTATGCCAGCCGACACGCACATAAATGTCAAGATATCGTAATATTTCACATTACCAAAACTAATTGGATTATATAATGGAAAGTGTGAGAACGTATTTCAAAACCATCTTGTCAAAGCGATTTTAAAATGTAAAGCAAATAATCCACACTCAATGGTTCAATAATGCTGTGTTAGATCAAATATTTAATTTAAACAAACTACTCTTTGACGTACACGTTCAAATTGTGTATTGATGTGCTCGTAATTTTATGTACATTTTGTGAGACGTATAAACAAACAAGTACTCAGCCTATCTTAACGTGCGTTATTTATAGGCATAATACAAAATTCAATATTGATTCACAGTGATCGATATCTACTCACCATGTTAGTTAAAAAAATGGTAGTGTTGTGTAATTTCAGTTAACATAACTAAGCCAAAACTACATATTACATATCGTAACTCACAACATTTATTTTTCTTTTATCTCGAGTCATCGGTCTAGCAAGCCTAGATATCTATTTAGTCTTCTTTTCAACATATCATTTGTCTCTCCATAGATCGCTGTGTACATCATAGTTTATGTTGGTTGGTGGAAGATGCATGTTTTAAACACTTTTCTATTTTAATTCATGAGAATATCGTTATTTTTAAGGACAAGATAAAGCTTCCCAAACGCCGCCTAACCCAGTCCAATTCTACTAGGTATTTCTGCTATCTGGTTTTCCTTCTCTGATTTGATCTTATTTCTAAGATATATATATTCTTCAACAGCCTCAATTGTCTTGTTATCCATTGTGATACAACTGTTGGATGGACTACTGATTTAGGTTTTATTGATGTTCATCTCAAGACCAATCTTTAGGGAAGCATCTATCCTTTACGTAATTAATAATTAGTTTATCAAAGATCAAAGAAAAACTAATATTATTAAAATCTTTTGTGTTTGGCCAAACGATAGTAAAATTTTATCCGATTTTTAATATCACGTGTTATGTTACACTTTCTTACACGTATTAGCTACACTTTCTTACTGGTTGTAACTTAATTGGTTGGTTTCAAATAAATGAAAGTGTGTATCGAAATGTGTTATTCATTCATTATAATTGATTTTAATTAATTAGGTTTATCTCAATACAGTCAAGTTAACCTAACAAGGTCAGTGCATGACGGAGATGATTTACTTACAATGAAATGAATGACTGGTTGCTTTTTAAAATTTGTCTTATTATCCTAATTCCAACGTATGCAATCAATCAGAGGCTTATTTTTTTCGATTAGTTAGTTATTATTAATTTGTTTTATTATTAATTTATTTATTATTAATGTGCTTAAACGTGTATATTTTAACACTTTTTCATTTTCACATATTACTTATCCCTAATGCCTAATAAAATTATATTATATATGATATAAATTAAAATTTATTATAAAAAACAAAACAACTTCTCAAAAAAAATCGAATTACAATGCTAAAAAAACATTTACCTAGAAAATAGTTCAACAAATATCCTACGTAACTCAAATTGTCGCAACGAAGGCACCTTATTACAGAATATTAGTGTAAAAAGAAGCGAAAACAAAAAATTCATTATTCCTTTCATTATTATTATTAAATTTATATTTAACTTATCTTACTTATTTAACTTCCTTAACTTTATACTAAAACTATAAGCAGAATGTAAAATATTAAATTTATTGTGTGTTAAATTGTTTATTTAAATGTTTTAATAAACCCCGAATCCTCGATAATAAAATGAAAAAAGAAATAGTAATTTTTTTTATTATTAAAATAGTAAATGTATTCATAATGATTGATTGTATCTATGATCTTGATTTTGCGATAGGTTTTATTTTTAAAAGTACATAAAGGAAATTGTGAAAAAAATACTCTGGTCGCTCATACTATTTACTGTAGCGTATAAAATGAAATTTTATCTTTCTTTTATAGAACATGTACACCCAATGATATAATAAACTGTAGATACGTTACAAGCGTGAAATCTTGGCAACTCAAAAGTAAGGTAATTGCCTTACTTGCAATCGTTATCAGACCTTCCTTGTGATTGGGCGCGACTCTACGCCGAAAAAAAAAAGTCCCGGGGAAAAAGGAACAGAGTATCGTACACTATTGTAAGAATGAGTATGTTATTTTAGTCACCGTGACTTGAAATTACCTGATTTTTCTGTCTACACGCAGAGCGTTGTATGCCGTGATTTGTTGTCTCTTTCAATGCAATATTTGCTACATATGAAAGCCGGCTAGTACGGGAATAACGTGTCTATATTATAATACGTCAATGTGTACACGTATGAGATTAGTCTCGGAGATTTCGTTCCGAAACGCAAAAAGAATTGTTTTGAACACTACGCTCGCCCGACATCCAATATTTCAATAATTTAAACTCGAGAATTTAATACTCTCGTATTACCACACTTCAGAAATAAAGCCATAATTTACCGATGTTGGGCCACAGAGACGCCAGGGTCGGAGCCCCTCGGTTAACATACAAACAACATCAGATCCCAATCTTTGACACATCGCATGTCGGTGACGGAAGCGAGCAGTGCCATCTTTCATGGGAGTGTACCTGGCGCGGAGTACATCGCTCTACATCTCCTTATCGACTAGGCTTTTACGAGATTCACCATGGCACTAACAAGCCTCAACAATGTGTTGTCACTTTCATGCATCGCACCCTGCACTCTGTTTTCTTTTGACGGCGGTTCCCATCGTAAACATTTGAGCTGAAGACAATGGACCTAATCGTCTCTCACAATGAACAAACTGTACTACTTAGATTGCTCATCTGTAGAGCAAACAAAATTAGATTTGTTTGTAAACTCGTAACACGGCAAACAAGCATAAATGTTCAACTTAAATATTGAAGTATAATTTACTATAAAACGACTTAATATTAGGTGTCATGAATTATTTTAATTTTTCAATGAGTTAATCTGATTTAAAATAGTACGTATTTAACTGTAATTATATTATGATATTTTATACGTACCGTATGTATTACCGAGAAGCGAACTATCAAGTATTTGGCGCCCTGTTCTAACGACACTGATTCAATCCTTGAGAGAAGTTGCAGTAAAATCCGCCGACGTAACTAGTACATATTGCACACTGGCGACCTCTATTGTAGAAGAAGAGAACACTCCACAACAAAGTGCATACAATTTACGCCCTAGAAAGCAGCACTTATAATCAGTCCGACCTCAACCTCCATGGGTAAAGGTCGTCCTCCTGATGACGTTGGATAAGCATCCAACGAAACGTCGAGATTCGCTTCTCGGTAATACATACGGTACGTATAAAATATCCGAAATTACAGTTAAATAATAACACCGTAATAATACCGTAATAACAACCTTAACTCTTTAATAAAATAGTACGATTCTTACTTTAGCCATAGCTCAAAGAATACAATGTACTAATTAATACATATATGTAGATGCTCATAATATATGTATTAAATAAATAAAAATATTATTTATTAACGCCCTATAGGGATTTTACAAACAGATAGGTAAAGTGCACATTAATAGAATATATAGTTTAATGAAAAATAATAATAACATATAAAAATAATAATGACATAAAGTGGAAAGAAAATACTTAAAATACAGATACAAATTTATTAAGATAAATATAATATAATAGAAATTCAAAAACATAAAAGTAATAAAATAGAGTGAAAAACAATAGCACAAGCTTTGTAAGTCATAGTATAATAAAAAATTTACATATCAGTTTATCTCACTCAACCAACAATCAAAACAAATACAAATCAATTATTTAAGTCCAATTTGACAAATACACCTTTTAATATATGTTTGAATATTATACAGTTATTGGCAAAGGCGTCAAGTTGCTCGTATCTGTTTGCTAATCTAGGAAACCTTTGCAGTGGGGAATTAAAAAAGTAGTTAGTAGCTGCAGTTTCCACTGCAAAACCTGCGTGACTTCTAGTTATGCGAGACGGAACACGCAAGCAGATACGTTCTTTATATTTATATTTAAAATTTAAAATTAATCTTAATAAACTATTTATTGAATAATCAGCATGTTTCAGGGCCAATGGTCCCTCCACCAGGATACAACGTCTGTTAAATATTAAAATTAAAAGTATAGACATAAAAAAAGATATGTGAGTTGAATATCTAATTAGGAATCAATGTGAAAATAAATTTAAAAGGCAACTATTTACAAAAAAAAAAAAATTGATTAATTTTAAAATCTAAAATAATGGGTATCTATTATGATTGCTCTAAAAATGATATAATATATTATACGACCTGAACTGAAAGAAATAAATACTGACCGGTGATGTCACTAACGCAGGTCAGCCGGTCCTCCCTGAAGAGAGGCAGTGGCGCGCGGCAGCGGCAGGCGCAGGGGGGCCCTGAGGCGCCGGGCGGGCGGTCGCTCAGCGCCGTGCCGCCGCTGGCCTCGCCGCAGTGGGTGACACCGCACTCGTCACCTGAGGATATTACTTTGCGTGTCAAATAGTGGAGGATACTTCCCTTCTGCAAGCACCCTGACATGGTATGATGGATAATCCTGAAATTATGCGGAGCATTGGTTTGTATGTTCCAGATAATTACCTAAGACAGCGTCAGCATAGATTTTTTCACATTCCAATATACAGGACCACCCTGCCAATGGTTATGCCTGTTGAAAGAGCTACTGCTATGCTGAACAATATTACTCTGGACATTGATCTGTCCCATGTCTCTGAGAGGGTTTTCCGTAGCAGGATTTTCCTACATCTTTGATATGAATGAATTTATATACGTTTGATATTTTGTTGTTTATATATTTTCTCACTTGTTAATAATATTTACGATTTGAACATATCGTCGATGTATAGATGATAAAGCCAATGTGCCGTTTAGTACATTCTGAGATGAACGAATCAATTTGTCAATTTTTCATATAAATAAAGGAGATATACTAAAAAAAACATTGCCGTTCATCTGGGAAGTCTGCCTAGTAATTATTTAAAATATTATTATTAATAAAAAATAATAAAATATAAAAAATAAAATAATAAAATAAATAAAAAATTATAAATCTAGTCTGTGCAATTATTTTTTAAAACAGTTTCTTTCGTTTATCTCAGAATGTACTAGAACGGCACACAGGATTAATTTATATATACAGCGACGATATGTTTGTAATGTAAATGTTATATTAAAAATAAAAAAATTGAGTTTAATTGAATTTCACGATCACTTAGAAGTTGTCCGTGGTAATGCATTAAGAATTTTAGAATTTGTTCTGTGTACTTCCAGAGTTTTCGAAAATACTCACGTACTGAGAACTCCTTACATCTCCTTGGTGCGAAATAGACTCGAAAGTGGCTAGACGATTTGGGGACTACGTAACCTTAAGTACTCGTTTATTGTGTAGAAAATAAAAAAGTTGCTGAGATTTCTCTACATGAGAGAGTACGTGAATTATACTTGGCACTACTTGACAGAATTTCTCCAGGGTAATCATACTAAATTCCAATCATGGCTAGAATAGTTTAGAGAATAGAAGGAATGTACTTGATTTTTATCGATTATTTCGCAGTCTGATCAATAAACCTGAAATTATGCGGAGCTTTGGTTTATATGTTCCTGATAATTATCAATTTCACGACAGCATCAACATAGATTATTTTACGTTCGAATATGCAGGACGCTTATGCCTATTTGTTCCACACAAAATGGCGAACGGCAACGATTTAGCGGATTTGTAAATAGGGAAGTTGCACGATCCGACGCCTTGCCGCGGACACGCGAGTTTTGACAGATTTTAATCAATATTTAATTAATTAAAAAATTAAAAAATTAAAAAATTAAAAATTTTAAAAATTTAAAATATTTAAAATATTTGAAAAATTACAAAATTTATATTTCTACACTTTTATCACATTTTACTGAACAGGAAAGAGATTTTAAATAAAACACAGGTTCAGACTATACAAAACGGTGCACTGAACCAGGAGAGTGACGGACATTACGACCGATAAAGCACAAGAAAAAGCGAGAATTTCACACTGCCTGGTCCATTTCACCTTCCTTTATTTATACCAAAAAAATAGACATAACGGGATTTTAACGGTCATAATAGGATTAGTCTTGGGGGGGAGATAAATCTCGAGATGGTGCAGTAGCGGAGAGTGATGGACCACTTGCATCCGCACGGAAAAGAGTTGCAGGCGCGTGTAATACCGTGCCGCTGTAGTGCTTAGACGGCGCGTTTGGCTCGTCTATCTAAGATTGCTCTCGTTTGGAGAGACGTACATATGTATAAATTATATCATTTTGGGCGCCTGACACATCCGCATATGAATTTAATTATGACTAATGTGTCCGGATGTGTCAGCGACCGTAATTCGCCTCAAAAGGGTCGAATCTTATCTCTCGACATATCTCCCTCAAAACCAATCCGATTGTTTATTTTTTAGTGAATCCTGACAGGAAATGACATGCCGAATCCAACGGTATACGACATGCCAGGTTTTGTGCATTTTTTAAAAAATTCATCTCGCGAATTTTTTCGTATTACGGCCCGGACGCCCTTCACGGGACGCCGGCGTGTGGTCCATAAACCCAGCTTCACCGTATTGGATGCCGCGTGAGGGGTGCGCGCGCTGTTTCGGGCTCCCTTTCAGACGGCTACCTGCCAATCTATTGCGCAGTTAGAAAAAGAAATGTAAAAAATGTATATATTTAATGTTATTTGTAATCCGCGAGATCGTCGTCATCTTCCAAAAATGAGATGCGCGTCTCGCGGGTTGTCTATATGCACAATCCCTGTTATCTCCCGTCAGTATTCAGAATTAATAAGACCGCCAAAACCCAGTCAGTTTATTTTTCAAAAACACAAAATACAAACATAAGAAATACTTAAATCTAACAAAGACATACATAAAATTATGGGCATAAAGATAATAAATAATACAGAAAATCATACAGTTTCGTTGAGGCCTCAAACGATATAGGATTATACATGGTTACAGCACAAAATTATCAAGACATAAAGCAGATTAGGTATACAATATTGACAAAAAGGCAGAGATAAAATATGGAATGACATCTTACACAAATTCCAGACAGTGTACACATATATAGTAATAACCAGGGCATTCAGTAGTTTATAAAAATATTTTCCTATCAAAATGTTCACCTATATAATATTTAATTCAATCTAAAAAATGTCAAAAAGGTCTCATATTGTGGCGTAAATTATCGCATAGCGGGAGATCCTCCGCGTGCTCGCAGTCCAAAATAGTGATAGCTTGGGCCCGCCGCCGTCAGGGTCGCATAATCGCCTCGGCGCCTTGGTGTCGGCGAAGCCGCGGGTTTGCTACCTGTTGTACCTTCATTGACATTATTTTGTGCTCTCTGTCTGGAATTTCGCAGGCATAATTTTTTAAGTATCGCGGGACCATATCCCATGCGAAACACTCCCCCCATTCGGTTTATCCGAATCTTGAAGGCAGCATGGGATTGGGAATGACCGGCTGATGTCATCTAAGTAGTCATCTCTCTGCTCTGGTTCCGGCTCGGTTGGTAGAACGATAATCTTCGTGACCGGCCGGACGTAATCGCCCGTAGCGGTCCTTATGCGCCCCTTGCGCACTTGGCCGTCTGCGGCAGGTTTGCGTTGTAGGATCGCATCCGAAACACAAAATGATTCCTCACGCCTATCGCTCTCGGTGACTTCCGGTCCCGGGTGATTATTTTTCTTGTGATGATGCTGTATCAGAAAGAGTGTATACGGATGTCCACCGTCTAAACAATCGGCTCTCTTAGGCCGGCAGGTATTTCCGCGGCGGTCGCCGCCAGCCGCGAACCATTCTCACTATTCCATGTGAATCTAAATGTGACGTCACCGTGTACAGTCGTCCATTGCGGGGTGGGGTCTCCCCCCGTCGAAAAAATACAATTCTTGGCCAAAGGCGTCCGCCTGGGCTTGTAAGACCCAGACGAGCTCCACCTCATATATTTCAGCGGCCGGTAAATCAGCACTATAGATGTTATATTGCGCTCTCGGCAATTATTTATAAATATAAATTTTAATTTGGTCCCACATAACACCTAACACACATTCCGTCGTAGTGTCGGGGCCTATTATATGGACCTGT
>JADDOH010012216.1:0-20609 GCA_016648135.1 Agrypnia vestita
AAAGTGAAGTAAATTAAACATTTTGATGACAACTGAATACACCGAGAAGTAACAATATGATTCGTATATGCGGCATACAGCTCTACAGATTTAGAATGTAACAAATCTGATCTTTTCTGTAATTTCTGTATAATTTGTTTTCCTGTAAAGCATACAAGATACAAAATATCTCACTGTTTTATAAATTCTAAAGAAAGGTAGCTGATACAATGTAGTTTGCCCCGAAGACCTAAGAAATGGTGTTTTTAAATTTATGGAAAAGCCCTTTCCAGGTCTCCGCTTAACCTTTTCTTTTGGTTGTTCCAAGTAAACCACCTAAACAGTGCTGCACCAGGCAAGTTTTAATGTGGGAATACTGCAACAATACATGAAATAATATTTTCAAGATGTACACAACAAACGGAATCAAAGAGAAAGTCATTAAATAAATAATAAAATTGAGAGGTAGGTACGCATTAGTACACATTACTATATTTATGCATGTTACAAATGAAACGGAAGCACTTATTGTTTGTGTTCATTTATCACGGAGTTAATAATGTGTTCGTAATAAACATAAGTACCATTAAATGCTTGTTAATGTCAAAATCAATTTACAACACGTTACAACTCTGTTTAAGGAGCTAAACGTCACAAAATTTATAAAACTGGGGAGACTTCGGTGGCTGGGTCATGTGGAGAGAATGACCGAGTATCAAGCACCGAATTCTCTGCTGAACTCAAGGCCAATAGGGCGAAGAAGCTTAGGAAGGCCAAAATTAAGATGGAGCGACAACGTCCTTAAAGACATATCTGCCATGGAGAATGGAGAGAGCTGGCACTAAACCGACATGAGTGGAAGAAGACTCTTGAGGAGGCCGAGGCCCACCAGGGGTTGTAGAGTAAAGAGTGATGATGATGAATATAAAACTCAATATCATACGATGGTCTACAATGCTTTCTGTATTCCAAATACCTATTTTAATGCATTTTTTCTTAAAATTCATATAAGTACTTCAAAATTATAGTTATCTATTAGAAACCGTTAAAAGGCAGTTTTCAAAGCATGACCTCAAAAGATTTGCACAACATAATTTCATTTTGCGTTCATTATATTTCGACAGTCGATTTTAAATTTCATATATCTATATCTGGCTGTATGGATGTTTAGAGTAAGCAATTTTTTTTCCAATTTTTTATATTAATTTAACTAGTCTTGTTATTTCATACATTCCCGTTCAGGTTGTGCCATGGAATAGTAGGATAGTATTGTTCGCAAAGGTGGCAATGTTTCCACTCATTTTCAGATCGCACAGATCATTGATGTAGATTAAAAATAACAGTGGTCCCAAGTGCAGTCCTTTGGAACACGCCGAAGTTATTCTCGGCGGTGCACGCGACGTTTAATTTACTCTTGACACTCTGCATCCTTTCTGTTAGCTAGCTTCCAAAGAATCTTTGAGTTTTTTCTTAGAATCTAAAACAGTGGAACTTTCGTAGTAGTAATTTACGTGAAACGGTGTCAAAAGCCTTTCCAGGGTCATGAAACACAGGGATGCATTTATCGTTTTGATCGACGTTCTTTGTAATAAATTGAGTTTTATTTATAAACGCGCTGTGAGTTCCATGTCCTGATCTGAAACCATATTGATTCGCGGATTTTTTGTTGTCAAGTATTTCATCAAATTTTAATTTTTGATTTTTCGCTCAGTACAATTCAAAAACACTTTATGATAATTAGATGGCAATATATATTTTTTATGGTTGAGAAATTAGACAAGTCTCGCATTTTTTTAAGAGATCCAATCCTATAAAAAAATTGCCTAAAACTCGTCACTTTAATTAGTGCAAATGCGTTGTTTTAACCGAATTTTTCTAAATATATTTAATTTGATGAACTTTTTTCTTGAAATGAATGAAGTAGCAACTTCGAATCATCTTTATTATTTACAATAATTTAAATTTAATAGTACTTACCCGCATTTATAAAAACTCTCAGATTTATATCAATAATTAAATTAATTATTTAGTACTAATTCATGGCTAATGGAAAGCGTAACACTGAATGCTTCGATGTTTACTTTCTCTCCTACATTAAAAAGAAACTATTTTTTTAGTTTGAATACTTTTCTATCTCATTAACTCCGCAGATAATAAGAAATAATGTTGTGTAAGTTATAGATAACGTACAAATGTAATAAGGATGAGAATTTTCTGAAAATTTTCTTAATTTTCATCAAACTTAACATTGTTCCACAAATTTTGAGTCATTTGATGGGATTAAATATATAGTAGTAACTAAATAACTCAACGGTGTGTAGTGCTATGTTTGACTTAGTGAAAATTCAAATAATATTGACACTCGTATTAATAATTAGTAACATTTTCTGACAATTTTATCTCTTTAAATGTCTTTAAAGTTTATTTAATGAAGATACAAACGCAAAAGCTTATTTTTTTTGATATTTTTTCACTTATCATACTCTTATCATCCTTTTTAATTATAAAAGTGTTATTTTTTGACATAATCTGGCTTATTTATTTTATTATTTTTAATTTGTAACGCAAAATGCTTCAGCATGGACGAATCCCAATATGGGCGGCATTCAAATACTTGCGGTACACATACTATTTTTATATATTGTCATATTTCAAATAAGCTATTATTGTTCCATTATTATTTTTATAAGTATTATAGTAGATATATCAAAGTAATCATATATCTCTGTAATGACGCAAGTTCCTCAAAATACCGGTTATCACACTAATCGGCCTACATTTTGTCGAAGTTGAACCAGTAGAAACGATCTATAGGCCATTCATATACTTATTTATTTTGATTAAGTATCAATATTAAATTATTTTTCGAGCGATTGATTCTTAACTTAGTTATTAGCTATTTTTTTAATGTTTCTGCTACACTATAACTTGTAACTATATAATAGGTAACTCTTGCAATTTATATGGCGGATTAGGTCTTGCATTCACATCCTGGTTACGCTGGAATAAACACATTATTATTATTATTGTTATTATTATTAACCCTGATTTACAAGAAATAGTATATTATATTCTTGCGCACTTACCTCTTCTTACGTTGCGATGCCCTCTTATATCATACAGTCTATAGATAAGATATAATAAGTCTTCAGATGCCTATAACTGTGTTGAGAAATAAAATGATGAATGTTCATAATATGGTATACCTCTGTTCAATGTACGGTGTATTCCACATATAAATTCAGTTGCATTTTTAAAAGAATATTGTTTTTCCCACGTCCTCCCAATTAATAACAGGCAATTATGTCAAACACAGAGGGAGAGCATTATAACTAAAAGAGAAGAAGCAAGAGCAAGTAAAAATATTCTTTAAATTTCTTCAGAACGTGATAAACTAATTCCGCGTCTACTAAACTCAATGCTTTTCGGCTTTCTGAACCATCTAAGAACAAACTTTTTTTCTTTGTGGGATTATATTTAATGTATCAAAACATAAATTTGAAGGCGGTAACCTGTAATTTTATTGGATTAAATCTTTATTCGAAACATCATCCTTATTGATAAAATATAATTTCAGTAATGCTCTTAAGCCCTACAATATATAATATCTTTAGAGGTAAAACTCAAGATGTAACATTGGAGTAGTTTTGAGATGATGAGGTTTACCACTAAATAACTATAAATAGACGCGGAATATTCCCTTCCTGATAGAGATGGAAAAAATATGAATGTAGCCAATATTGCGGTTAGTGAGTTTTATCTCTTAAGGAATAATATGATGGCTTCAGAGGCAAGAGTATCTCGTTGGCCTAATGGTTAAGACATCCACCTAGTGGTAGATTAAGAAGCGTGAAAGTGAACTGAATGCAGTTGATGGTGTGGTAGAAAACTGTCGTGTTTGGGGATGATGAACTGAAAAGGGGGGGACATAGAAAGAAGGAATTGATCACAAATCCTGCAGGTAGACACAATAGACATACCATCTAGGGATACAAACCAAAATATTATTTTTCAACATTAATATGAATTAATTTTATAAAGTTGTTATGGTATGCATTGAAGAAGGCCGACGAAAAGTATTATACAATCGATTGTAAATTTTTGGGCTTGGGAAGAATTAAAATTCAAGAAATATGTACACACATCCGTACGGGTACTTATAACAAAGCACACACGCTGCAGAGTTGCGTGGACGGCTACCGCCCTCTGAGTTATTATCGTCGCTTAATTACAAGACATCTTTTCTACCAAAACTACTTCATCATACACACGCAGCCTAACTGTGAACATTTATTTTAACATTTTTCAAAAATAATTGTCCTTTGTTATGAATGGAACATTTATGAGTGACTAATTTGATTCATGCATATAATTTTACAAAGTATTAACAATTTCAAGACAAAAGCATATAGAGAAAATATGCGATAAAAGAAAATGGTCGTCAAATCTATTATAAATGGTCATTGCGTGAGTTTAATATGAGACTGTAAGGTATGAAATAATGTTTGAAATAGGTAATCAATAAAATGCAAAATTAGTATTTTATAGAGCATGAAAGTACTATACATACGAAAATAGAAATAAATAATAAAATAAATAAATAGTACCAAGATTGGTTCATATCTATATATTTTGATGGTTCGTGGATAACCTATATTTACGAATTCAATTTCAGTTAATCAATTTACAGTTATTTCTTTTAATTGTGAAACTTGACAGTGCTTGTTTGTTTGTTTGCTTGCTGTACTCGTATATCAAGACAAAATTAATAAAGTAAATCAAAAACAAAAAATTCCCAAGCAGCATGAGGTGATCCAGCTAGATAGTGGGCATCCTAGAGAGAGTCCTAATCAAATCGAGCGGACTGTATTTAATGTCGAAATGATGTTCAATTAATATTATTAAGCATTTTATTGTATTTCAATATAAATCGTTCTCCTGGTCACGGTAAGCACTGTGATGATCCAGGTAGATAGTGGGGTCTTCCTAACGTACTAACGAGGAATTCTGTATTAATAATTTATTTAAAATGCCGTTGCTTAATCGCCGCGAGTTGATATTTAATTTTAGCTATTATATTCAATTAATTTGCCAACTCCTGGCCGCGGCTAACAATGTGATGAATCCTATGGGGTGACCCGTCAAAAATACGTCGTGGAAAATAATATTACATAATATAAATTTCATTGCAATGAATAAAGTCATTTGCCGTATGATGTTAGCGAAAATAGTTGTATGGCGCGGGTGGCAACGGCTGAGGTCGACAGATACGCTGTAACTATAAAAGGATCGCGGAATAAAATATTATACCTTCTTGAAATATTATAATAATGTATTCTATACAATATTAATACTCTGCCTGTGCTAACTATACATTTAACTAAAATATATATTATTAACTGGAAATAATTATTCTGTGAAAATTGCGCTTTTGAATGCAAAATTAACTAAAAATATTAACTAAAATATTTCTAACATCTTGGGTTCGCATACTATATTGATAATGCCTAATGCCCTTTGCATTTACTAAGTATATTACCTAAATAGCCACAGCTATACCATCCTGTCCGTCAGGGACGAAACATAAAACATAGTTATATTTCTAAAAGTGCTACCTCTTACGCGACAAAATTACCTATTGCAGTCGGGCTATGAATATGAACTATTTCCGCCTCATAATGGCGCCTGGCACCAATACTAAAACTCTTACTAGAAATAATAAATGCGACTAAATCTCAGTAAATACAATATATACTATTCGTAATACGTCGTTGAATTGGCACATGATTCGTCTAATGGATGAAGGACCCCGTTGAGTATCGTAATAACTTCAAATTCTTTTATAGGAGCAGTGTGGAAACAATTGCGTAATATTACGTAATATAAACATCTAACGAACCTAATAATATATACATTTATGTTACAATAAAATACGTTCACCATAAAGAATTCGTGTATTAGAAATAAAACATTTCCGTTTTGAGACTTGTTCGAACGGCGCAAAGGGGAAAAGTCACATATATTAAATAACACTGAAATTAATAATTATAAACACTTTGTATTAGCATATTCTTAACTTGAATGGTTCCGTCTTAGATGTGCATGAACCTGTTCATATTAATTCCGTGGGAAAATAATACATATATTTGCTATCTACGGAATACCACATTTTGAAGTGAAACTTCTTTATGAATAAATAGACAAGGTCTCGGGGATGGTTTGTTCGCAGGAATTTTATAACGAACCTAATAATCTATACATTTATGTTACAATAAAATACGTTCACCATAAGAATTCGTGTATTAGAAATAAAACATTTCCGTTTGGGGACAAACCAGTAGAATTTTTCGAACGTTGCAAAGGGAAAAATTCACACATATTAAATAACACTGAAATTAATAATTATAAACACTTTGTATTAGCAAATTCTTACCTTGAATGGTTTCGTCCTAGACGTGCATGAACCTGTTCATATTAATTCCGTGGGGAAATAATACATATATTTGCTATCTACGAAATACGACATTTTTTGAAGCGAAACTTCTTTATAAATAAGTAGATAAGGTCCCGGGGATGGTTTGTTCGAAAGGATTCTACAACAGCCCGTGAGTTTATATGAAATAATAGTTTCTTTGAATGCTAAGTTTTGATTTTTTAAACCCTCAGCATCTCTGCCGAGGGGGGTTGAGGCTCCGCGCCCGCCTAAACCCGGTGACCGACTTCCTAAGTGACTAAACGGCCCCCCTTGTTCCTCCGGAACTTACTGCATCCCGAGACTCTATCTCTTCTTTACGAGATGTGATCCCGTGACGCCCTTCTTTTAGGCTTATAATTGAGATGGCCGTACTCTTTTGGTACGAGTTTCTGATGATGGGTGTTGTCTTGAGGTGCCTTTCTTTTAGGCCGGTGTTTGAAGAATCATGTACTCTTTTGGTACGAATTTATGACGACATTAGCCTCCTTTGCGGGCATAGTCAGCGATGTTACAAATTATTGTGCAATCTCATTATGCCTTTTTAGAGCGGCGTCCCACGATTCCGCATCTTGCAACATTTACTTTGGTCAAATGTTAGAGTGTTAGTAACATATTTATAATATTAGGTCCTTACATATGAAATTGGCGTTTAGTGTGGGAGGAACATAAAGCCGATTTTTTTTATTATAATATATTTATTTAATTAAAGTATGTACCATTGCTATCTATGCACTTTTGCCATCTCATAGGTAGTTCATCGATCCCTTTACTAAAAAAACCATTCGGACGGGAATCAATAAAATCTTTGAAGGCGGTTTGGATTGCCCCATCGGAGTTGAATTTTTTCCTTTGCAAGAAGTTATCCAAATTTCGAAAAAAATGGTAATCTGTTGGGGCAAGGTCCGGAGAGTACGGTGGATGTCTTGGACATTCCAATTTCAACCCCCTCTAATTTGGTAGCCGTCTGTTGTGCAGTGTGTGGTCTAGCGTTATCATGAAGCAGCAGTGGCCTAGAGCGATTAACCAGCCTCGGTTGTTTAGCAGCTATCTTTTCCATCATGGTTTGCAGTTGCTGACAATAGACATCTGCCGTCATCGTCTGGCCAGATTTAAGAAAGCTGTAGTGAACGACACCAGCACTATTCCACCAAACGCTCACAAGTAACTTTTTTGGAGTCAATTTTCGCTTGGGGCATGGTTTGGCTGGTTTGGCAGGGTTCAGCCATTGCGATGAGCGCTTCTGATTATCGTACAGGATCCACTTTTTATCACAGGTAATGATTCGATTTAAAATCCCTTAATTATTGTGCCGGTTGAGTAATGCAACGCAGCAGTCAACGCGCGTTTGTTGATTTGCTTCACTCAATTCGTGAGGTACCCACCATTCAAGCTTTTTCACCTTAACAATTTGCTTCAATTGGATTAAAACAGTTTTATCACTAACACCGCAGCCTGCAGCTAACTCGGATGTGGTTTGCGATGGATCCGCTTCCACAATAGCCTTCAATTCTTCATTATCAACTTTGGTCTCCGGCCGTCCACGGGGCTTGTTCTGCAGGTCGAAATTTCCAGAACGAAAACGTTGGAACCAAAAACGCACTGTGTTTTCTTTTGCGGCACTGTCACCATACACATCATTAATCCTTCGAGCCGTTCTGCAGCACTGGTGCCACGGTGGAACTCGTACTCGTAAATAACGCGATATTTCAAGTTTTTCATTTTGTAAACTGTGTGACGCAAAGAAAAAAACAATTGAGGAAAAAACAAATGAATTATAATTTTCAAAACACAAATACATGAGTAAATAGCTGTATTAATTTGGATTTGGAATTCCTTACAAAAGAGAAGATATTTGAGATCAAATTTGCCAGTACGGCAAAACGTCAATTTCATATGTAAGGACCTAATATATCTACATCAACTTTCCAAAAATTTCACGTAAAAAATGCACTATTTAAAGTATGTTTCTCATACTTTCGATAACTTTGGTGTTTGTAGTTTGTAGTGTGCACTACACATCAAAATGTGCGAAGTGTGCACTTCAATGTAGTGTAGTACTACATTGTAGTAGTGAGTACAGAGCAGACCCATCATAATCTAGTGGTTAAGACACCTATTGATTTGTGAGGTCAGGGACGCAACTGCAAAATTATATTTCGTAGCAAAAAGATTTAGCTTATTTTGATCACAGTATAAATATTGATGACATATATTTCGTGTACGTATCGCGACCAAAAAAAATCTAAAAATGAAGTCAGCATCGCACATACCTACATGTATATAAACAAAAAATTACATTTGTAGTAGAATATATAATAATTATTTTTCATTTGTATGACTTCCAACGGTATAATAATTACTAACAAATTATATGTTTTATTGATGAACACAATGTTTAATTAAAACGACCCTGCAATTACTGGGTTGTGTGTTTGATATGCAGGCAAAGGATAGTCAGGGTAGCGATATTATGTTGGAAATGGTCGCGTACCTCGGTAACATAATATGACAAAACTAGTAAATATGAGTACCTATTGTTCATCGGGGATTTCCGCGGGACTGCTCGCGAATAATTAATTTAGTTATTCATGTAAATTTTGCTAACAAAAATATCATTCGCCAAATATTGAAAATGTTTCGGTGGTTAACGCATTTAGTAATTGAATATTTTTGTTGGCGTATACAACTGAATCTCTGTGTCAATTTTTCATTTTCACTTAACTAAAATTTATATTGCATACAAGTTATTTGGTCACTACTATAGTTTATAGAGGAGCAGTCCCTTTGCCATCAGATGTAATTAAGTACTATTCTAAATACAGCGCGTTTTCAACTTACTAGGACAGAATATGTACAGTAGGGAACATGATGTTATGTAATAGTGCCTTTTCTAGTTTAGTTTTTTTTATGGATTTTTCGACAAAAATGTGATTTATTTTGTATACCTATATATATAATCAGTGCATTTGATTTATTTTAATTATATTTCATTTAATTACATCCATTTGTATTTGTACATGAAAGGTGAAGCAAACTCTGTCGATGGAATGGATAAGTTAATACTCAATACTTTGAATTTGAATACCTCAGTGTGTTATTTCTGAATGTCAGATGATATTTTGCTATTCCAAACACGTGATACGACGAATTGACTCAGACTTGCAGACAGTTACACTTATTTATGTATATATATTATATTTCACAGACGAGATTATATTTTTATGGGAAAGTAGGTATGGAAGTCTTTCGATATTCATATGGCTTATGGAACCTATCCTACGGCTGGCTTAAGTGATTAATTTACACAGTATAACGTTCACCATGACCACCCATGATAAAAAATCATGTCTATCAAATATTTGGAAGTTTTAAAAATTTTAATTTAACAAGCAGTTCACATATAGTTCCGTGTATGTGTTGTAATAATCCTTAGCGCGACCGGCATCCAAACCTTTTTTCATTTCCCTTAAATGACCAAAGATGTCACTAATGAGATATATTTTTTTATGATTGGAATTTTTTTAGCAATATCCTTTATATGTGTAATGTGATTCTTCCGAATTATTATCACTACACTAGAAAACGCCTAAAATATCATTTCAGTTTTTTTTTAAACTCCAGTATTTTCATTCAGAATATTTTGAGTTTTATATAATATTTTCAGAACACATTACTGGATTTTTGTCACAGGCACATCATTAATCAATGTATTTGAAAATAGGACTAACTTGTGGACCTCGTAGCTCAAATCCCGGTCGCTATATCACTAAGCGAGCTGCTTAACCCGAAAGAAATCTTTCGAACCATGGCGTGAAAGCCTATTAGTGTTAATAATATTAATCAAGTTTTCCATCACCTAATTATTTCCAGAATACTTAGTTCTACTGATGAGCTAAATCAGTAGCTTACCGTGATTATGACTGTGATTTGCATACAATTGTGTCGATAATTGGAAACTGTTTATTTATAATTCGGTTATCAATCACTGGTTCATTAGAAACTATACAACCAATAGTTAAATATCAATAAAATGTTAACACTTTGTACTAAACCACTATTTTCTTAAATAATTAACGTATTTCAGGGACAATGGTTTCTCCTTTAGGATGTAAATTACACTAAAAATTAAAATTCGAAGCAAAGAAATCAACAAAAATAAAAATAAATATATGGAAATAACGTATAGGTACTAAAAATTTCAAACATATACAAAAAATAAATATATAAGAGATTTATTACTTATTTGGAACTATTGTGAATACAAATAAAATCAAATCAAATTTAACTTTCTGTAAACACTTTTTCTAATTCATAAATTCCAATGAATCTTACTTTAATCCTCTGTTTTTTTTTTCCAAATTTTCGAAACCTTGTCAATACCAAAATAATGGTTTGATTTAGAAAGATGATTAAAAAATTCAGTAAAGTTATCAGGTACTATTTAAAAATCTTAAGTGCACTTTAATTCTTATATCAAAATTTTCTACAAGCTTTATCGATATAAAAATTATTGTAATCATTATAAATTGATTTATAAAACCTTGATTTTTTCGAAAATGCCATCCTTATACTGGTTATTTTATAAATGCTTATTGAATTAATTAATCATTCGTATAGTATTTGCAATGTTTTGCTTACTGAATTTGAAAAATGATGAAATATTATTTTATTTTTTCAACTTTTTATTCATCAAACATAATAATTTCGTTATCTGTCTGTCCTTCGTTACTTTCTGTTACGTCCGTAACTTTATATTATTTTTTTTCTTTATTTTTATTTTTTTATATAAATAAAAAAATACTTATTCCTTAGGAACCGACATGCAAAAGTCCCGTCTTTTTTGACGGGTTACAGCTAGTATTAATAATAATAACAATGGCGGGTTCATTGCCAATTGGCAATTTATTGACACTTTCTTCCCACATCGAGGGTTCCGGGTTCGATTCCCGGTAAAATCACAACAATTCTCTGTGATTTACTCAAGATTTTTGTGATGTAATGACTCCACTAATTGGGTCTATTGCCCTGTTGAAACGATTTAAAAAAGTAACCCGTAAAAAACAAGTTTTTATTATACTACCTTTCTTTGTAAAATATAACAACAATTAAAGACGAATTAAAACATATAACATAACACTAAACTTACAGTAATTTAATATATTTCTAAAATGTCAGATGTATTGAGCTTTGATAAGAAACTTCATGCTTTGAAGATTAAATTCTAAAAACATTTGTCAGTCAATTTAGGTTTTCGAAATTCGTAGTGAAGTACCTATTTTGTATACTGACGGAGTAATTCAAATTTAGAAAATATTCCGCGACGTTATCGGGCCGCCGTTGCTAATAATCAAACTTTTGAAATGATTCCAATTTGAAAAAACCATTAAAATTTCTAAAAATCCGAAATTATACTATAATTATTAATTTTTTTACGAAAATTTGACAGATTTTCTTGATCGTCGCCACGAGTTTGCTTGCAAAGTTTCAGCTCGATTGGATCACGGGAAAAGGGTCAAAAATCGATCCAAAGACGCCACGAGTTAATATAAAGGGAGTAAAAAAAGAATATAACTAAAAAATTTAAAGAAATTATTTTTTTTGAAATATTCTTGTTGTAGTTTTTTACATATTTTTATTTGGTTCTTAAAAATAAATAGAACATATCCAATCTTCTTCGAGTCTCAAATACCGTTCAGCGCCTAGACGCTGTCACTTCTGTCAATTTCTGTCAATCAGGATCGAAGGAGCTGTCAGAAACATTTACGTGTTGCCTTTCGCCATTAGCGCGTGATTGGCTCTCGTTTAACTCCGAACGTTGCTCGCAGCATCCATCATCGGCCCTGCGTGCCGTACCGGTCCAGGAGCGGGGCCAATCAGCTCTGCGGAGATGAAATAACAAGTAGCGTTGCGGATTTCTCTCCTGATCGACCGCGTCTGTCACGGAGGAAGACGTTTAGAGCACGAAAGGTTGATAAATGAGCTTTCCAGAACCGGTACAAACACGGTCACAAGGTTGAAATGGTTATTTTTAAAATTTGTAATGGCTCATTAGGCCGCCATAAATACCCTATATAGTCAGTTAGAATAATACTGTCGCTATACCGTGGTACTTACATGTTTTGCTCATGTAAAAATTATTGTTGCTAATTCTATCAATAAAGAAAGCATTCAACAGATATTTAATATTTATTAATTCAAGATATGTATACCTATTGTAGATCTGAACTATAAATTTAAAAAAAGTAACCCATAAAAACCAAGTTTTTATTATACTGCCTTTCTTTGTAAAATATAACAACAATTAAAGACGAATTGAAACATATAACATAACACTAAACTTACAGTAATTTAATATATTTCTAAAATGTCAGATATTTTGAGCTTTGATAAGACACTTCATGCTTTAAAAATTAAATTCTAAAAACATTTGTCAGTCAATTTAGATTTTCGAAATTCGTAGTGAAGTACCTATTATGTATACCGACGGAGTAATTCAAATTTAGAAAATATTCTGCGACGTTATCGGGCCGCCGTTGCTGTATATCAAACTTTCCAATGATGATTCCAATTTGAAAAACCATTAAAATTTCTAAAAATCCGAAATTATACTATAATTATTAATTTTTTTAACAAAAATTTGATAGATCTTCTTGATCGTCGCCACGAGTCTACTTGCAAAGTTTCAGCTCGATTGGATCACGGGAAAAGGGTTAAAAATCGATCCAAAGTTTTTTCGTCAGATAAGTAAGCAGACAAGACGACAAGTAGACAAGCAGACGCCATGAGTTAAAAGAAAGGTAGTAATTAGCTATTAACGTTATTTTTATATGTACGATATTCTGAGAATACAGTTACTGGATTTATGCACTGCGAGATTATTATTTAAGATATTAGTTTATTATTATTTAAGATAATAATGTATAGAAGTGTTACAATAGACGAAGCTAATATATGATAAATATGTATGGAATTATTTTGTACGACGGCCCAGGGCTTACAGCCCGTATGAGCTGGCTTAAGTGATCATTCTATACAATGTACTGTTCACCGACGCTATCGTAAGAATCCACACACAATATAATCCACACATGGAATTTTCTAATGTTATATATGTGTTCCAAATAGGAATCTTCCGTTTATTTCAATAGGCTATGCTAGTGACATCTGTTGTCTCTTTTCAGGAAACGTACATAGATTTTGCAGTTAGTTAGAGACTTTTATAATTTATTTAAATTAATATAATTAGCTACATTGATTTTTTCTGACCTTATTAAAACATAACTTTTCATTGTAAATCTGGAAATACTGTTTATACATATATTTAAACTCATCGATAAATGCACCGGCGTGGTAATGAATATGCTTATCTGTCAGATATATTTTCATATGTTCATATACATCATTACAAATGTTCATCGATTAAAATTTTTCTTCCTACAATTTAATTTGCTTTTTTTAATCAAATTTTTTTTAAACTTGGTTTTCAATAGTTCGGGGGGCTTTTTGGTGCTTATATTTATTTTCTTCATCTATGTGTCATAGCATGAATTGAACTCTTTTAACAATGTATTCTAAGATGGCACCACTGTAAGATATGTAAGGTTATATGCACTTCTCTCTTGTATGTACTTACCCCAACTCACCTTAGGTAAGTTTTACTACTCCGTATAGGTTGATTTTTATAGAAGATATGTCAGAAATATTAAAAGAAATGCAAATATGCAAGTCGCTTACATTCATACCTAATGAATAATATTTTTTAATTTAGGCGGGAATACAATATAAATATTGTGGAGCCGCTCTATTCAGCTCAATACGCATGTGTTTTAAAAACTGTCATCATAATCATCATCATCGTTAGCTGCCAGTATTGAAATCTATTGAGATATAACATATATCGTTTAACTGAACACTAGAAAATATATGTGAATGTGTTGAGACTCGCTCTGAGTGAGTCATTTGAGATCACTTGATGATTTTAGTTTTTTTTTTCATTTTCGTAATCAATAATTATATTTGATCAATTCTATATTAAAATTAAAAAGGCAATTATGAAATTAATATACACACAAATCTTAATCACGGTTGATATACAGCTTTTATTAAATGATAAATATTTACCGTACACATAAGTAATTGTTTATACAAATTTCATTTAACAGTATCCGAAACAATATTTTCACAGTGATTAATTTTAAATATTAATTTTGTTTTTTATGAGATTATTTCGAAGGAAACGGATATTAAATGTAGGAAGCACCCGTCAAATGAATATCCGGTTTTTTGTTGCCGGTAGCCATTCAGATTGAAATCCGCTCGGTAGGTATTCAATGCTTTGGTCATTTTCCATTCACATTCCCTGGGAGATAAAAAAGAATATTGCTCGAATCCATTTTATAATTTGCAAAATAATCAACAATAACAATAACAACTCAAAAAAAATATTACAATTTAAATGACAATTTTTATTTATTATTAAATAAATAAAAATAGAATAGTTATACACCTCTTAAATTTATTTTCAAATCTAACCAGGTTTCGCTTCGGTCGTAGCAAAACCTGGTTGGATTTGTAAATAAATATAAGTGGTGTTTAACTAAGTTATTACTCCCTTTCTTTTAACTCGTAGCGTCTGTCGAAAAAATTTTGGATCGATTTTTAACCCTTTTTCCGTGATCCAATCGAGATGAAACTTTGCAGACAGACTCGTGGCTACGATAAAAATGATCTAATGACGTTTTAAAAAGTTAATAATTATAGTATTATTTTGGCATTTTCGAAATTTTTTATTACTCGCTTTCGTAGCGTCGCCTGACTCGAGCCCAACGCGTAGGTTAAGCGCCAAACCTGTTTCCACTGAGAAAGGGAATATAATAAAAACTTTGTTTTTATGGGTTAGTTTTTTACAATTTATTTAATTAAAATGTCTCACCACCAAGTGTTTGCTTCCTTCCAAAATTTAAAAAAGATAACTTCCTTCAGAATTACATTGTTTCTTTTTTCTTGCGTTTACTTTAATATTTCGGGATGAAAAAATGCGGATACCTCGCCATATGAAGATCTTGTTCACAATATTTCCTTGTTCCAATCAGTTAGAACTAAGGCTATCGATCCGTTGTGTCGTCAGAATCAATGCGCCTACCCTTGCTCACAATGCGTCGGGTCGTAGGCAGATATCCGACGTGGCTAATTTTTTACAAGCGCAACCCCATGCTCCTCTGCCGGGTTCCAGGTAGAGACTCAAAATATTCGAATATCGAATTCTTAATGATAATATATTCAAATATATTCGTAAAATTTTTAAGAAAGGAATAATTTACTTCGGATGATAAATACAAATAAATACATTCTTTATATTTACAAAAAAAATAGAATAATTGATAGAATTTATTTATTATTATTTTTCAAAATATGTGTTAGAAAAAAACAAAAAATATATTGAAAAAAAATGGTGAATTTAGAAATACAAATTTAAAAAAAAAGTCTTTTAGCGACTTAAGTATTTATGGTAGCTAAAAATAATAGAAATAATACTAAAAAATAATAGAAATCCGACTACATCGTTAACAAAACAATATTTTATAAGTGGTTGTTGTCATAAAACTATAAAGATAAGCAGAAGACAAAAAAAAGCCAAATGCAAAAAATGTCCGACAAAGGCGTTTACATCTTTGATGTCTGACTTCCGTATAGGCGATAGCGGTTCTTCTGGAGAAAAAAAATCGTATGCCTGAGTTAATAGAGTCAATAAATGCTTGCATATGACTTCTTCGGTTCGTAAACCTTTGTTTCGTTAAGAAAAATATTAAAAATCTTATAATGTAATAATATGAGTGAATACTTTGCGAATACTTTTTAAAGGATTCGAATGATCAATACTTTCAAAACTGGCGAATATATTCAGGGTTCGAATATTTGGATTGGCGGCTCTAGTTCCAGGTAGATTCTCCGTGGGTCTCATTCCTCTCGTCTCTACGCTGTAGCCTTCCTCTGCTGGATACCCGGGCAGATCCTCTGCAAGATTCTTTATTAATTTAACAATAAGCGATGGCCGAAGCCTTGTAAATGTAGTATCGCAATAAAAAAAACTTAACTCTTCAAATTCATAAAATATTTTCTTGCACGTGTTTCGACAAATAACTACTTTCATTATCAAACGATAAAAATCCCATAGTAATACCGAACATCGTGAGTAATAAAAACTAATCCAACTTGTTGAAAATTGATAGTCAAAAACGTTTTAGTTTATATTTTGAAATGAAATTTTCATAAACGTGTTGTGAATATTGTTACGCTTCTAGAAGCTTCAAGGTTCCGCTGAGGTGCGGTTGTCGAGGATGTGATCCGAAATGGACTCTCTTTTATCGACTCCCGCCTTCTCCCATCTTACTATCCATCTTAGATTCATGAAGGAGAGGCTATCAACAAACAGCAGAAGTTAATTGAAAAGACAAATACTCCGACGATCTTCAGCGTGGTGATTGGAAAATTTTCTCCAATTCTTCCATCGCTGATCGGCTCTTAGAATTTATCCACATTCTCGCATACAGCTTCCTTAACCGTTCTTCTACAAAAAAAACTACCGAAATTTTCGATATAAATCATAGGATTTTTCTATTATTTTTCGTGATTTAAAAAGTACAGATGTGAAAGTTACATACATACATATATTATTACTCTTTTTAAAATAAATCGAATGCGGATACTTCCTCTAATTTCTCTGCCTGTGTTGTATGAATCGACCTTTATAAAGCTACCCAGCAGACCAGCATTACAAACCCAATAACGGAAAGACGATAGTGGGAGCAACTTCTGATATTACTTTTCATGATCAATTTCTTAGTGGAACTTCTACCGCGAGGGGGGTGTTCTTGCCGAGCTTACGTCGAGGGGTTGTTTGGCCACTACAAAATGCAAGAATAGCTAACGGAACACGTAACATCAAGCGGTAAAAGTATCATGACGGCTTAATAATTAAATTCAATCACTTACAACAGGTGATGCGATGGGAGGAAAATTGTTTGAATATTCTAAATTTACAGGATTTTTCCAATAATAATATATTTTTTTATGTTTTTTCAATTTATAGAAGTTAATTCTTTTCGCTACTTTAAAATTTTCTTCGTTAACTTATAAGATATTCCGTATCATTTTTTTTATCATTCTTGATTAATAAATGATATTTACCGCCTATTATATGTACATTATCACATGTTTCCTAAATAGATAATCCATTGTTAGGTGTATTTATAGCATCTTAATCGACCGCTATTACGATAGAACGTGGTAATGTGAATTCATTTGTAAATTTCTTCTTGTGAAGTTGTGAAATAATGATTTAATTGTAAAAATACAGTTTTATACGCATGAATCATCCAAGCCGGTTCCTCGTGTCTAAGGATCGTGATCTTCATGACTTCTTGACTATTCTCCTCCATCTTTCCAGGCATCCTGCAGATCTTAGCGCTTTTACCACTCGGTCGGCCCAACGAATGGGTGATCTTCCTCTTCTTCTTCGACCCTCAACGTGGCCCACCACTGCTTTACGTGCAAACTCTCGAATTTTTGTGCGTGGTGCCGTTCAACAGTTCAACCACATTCAGTTGGTTCCTTATCATTATCCTTTTTCATGTTCGAGGCTCTCCCTCCCAGCACTATATTTATGGAACCACCATTACACCGTACGTTCCTTAACAGTACCCAAACCTAAGTACTTGCTAAGTGCTTGTTTAGACAGGCGGGAATCGTGCGATTGCATATCGCGCGTTTCAAAACACACGATTTGTGTCAAGTGTTCACACAGCCGCGGTTAATAAGCGATTTGTGCGCGCGAAAATAAACGTCAATTTGACAGCTCCGGTACCGTTCTCCATCTTTGAATATCAGAGATATATTCACTCATTACATTGTGAACGACGGCCGTGTTCCATGGCAAGACACAAAAATATCATTCTGTCAGTTAATTTTTGGTGAATATATTCTTACTTACCTAAAATACTATTTTTTTCCAACGTGTCTTCACCATTTCCAAATATCTCCACCAACTCCTGCCAAGCTTGGTTCTTGGCATATTTGAGTAATCCTCTGAAGATGAAGATCCCATATTGCAGGTCTTTTCTCCACTTCATAGATAAAAAGTTCAGTATCAAAGCTATCCATAACCATAGAAAACATAATATAATCCACGCTCCTGTTGTGACATGGGAACCGCGCGGTGCCCGCAACGCAACTGAACGCTCTCGAAAGGCTCCATAGTAATACCTACCTACATAAATAAGACCCGCGCGGTTCCCGCTGTGTCTGAACAAGCACTAAGAATAAAATCTAAGGTCATTCCACTTTGAATTTATAGTAACATGATCACCGTGAAGGTACAAGTTTATTGTAAAATTCAAGGGTAGATTTCTTAAAACAAATATTGCAATTAAAATATTTTTCCACGGTTGCCATACAGGCAAAAATCGGCAACCAAACCGCGTCAAAAAAATCATGTCATTACGAGAACGGGGCGGTGTCACACATCCAACTATTTATTGGCTTTTTCGCTCTCAATTTGCCTGGGGAAACTGACAAAGGAGGGCGATAAATTGCACCCTTTGAAATGATAACAAATAGCCTCTCCGTGCTAAGGGTTCAAATTTGAATTCGATTTCTGCCTCGCTTACTGGAGGTCCGAGGCTCGGCGCCTTGCGGACAGGTATTTTCCAATCTCGGAGACGGATGCTGACGATTAATGGCGACATGGACGCCTCTTGACAATCGCAGCCAAGGTTGTTTCATCTTATTTTATCTAACGCCTCTGGACCGGTTTGCGGAGAGATCCTGTCTGGATGCCGCGAAATTCCACGAAGATTTTTGTTTGTTAGCAGCTAGCAAAAAAAGGTATTTTTTTGCTAGCTGCTTTGCAATTTTTCTTTTGCAATCTTTCTTATATTTTAATGTTAACATTCATTTTTCCAACTGTGATTTGGAATATTTTTTTATTACACACAAGGTACAAAGTACTCTTAAATATATGGACTTAAAAAATAATGTAGCTAAAATTGATAAAATAAGAGAAAAATAATACAAATTCAATTAAAAACTCAAGTAGGGAATGATGTAATTTATAGAATATAACAAATTAAAACCAAAACAAAATTTAAAGTAAAAAAATTAACCTCAATTAAAAACATACTCAAATAATAAAGGCAAAAATCAATTAAGTAATACTAATAATTACATTTATTACAGATTTTTGAAGTTATCTAATAGAGATTGCTTAAAATTGAATAATGAATCTCATAACATATCTGATATGTATCTACCAATACTCGTTTTCCAATCTTTCTAATTAATTGTAAGATAATTCGTATCGAAATTATCGCAGTGAAATGTTACAGCCTAGAGCTTATCTTAGAGATCTGATGTGATGTGTGTGAAGTGAAAATAGTTGAATAGGATCTAGACTATTGAAATAATTACCAATAATTTTGAGGGTAATTAAGATTTGTCATTTTTCTATGTACATATATATATCAGATCTATATATTCAGATAATCTCATTGATCTGATTAGAGATAATTGAAAGCCACACCTTATACATAAAGTATAGCTTTCTATTGTCCCTAATTCATGTCCACTATTGGTATCTGTAATTTAAAATTAATAAATTTTAAAAACTTGTGCTGGACTCGTTCTTAGAGTGAACAGTATAGTGTGGGGACCATACAGGAGACCTTTCTAGTAGAGTTCCAACTAGAGAAGTTTACAGTATTTTTATGGAATTAATGGTGTTGATGTATTTTGTAACCCTCAAAATGAATCCTTGATTTTAAAATTCATTATTAGTGATACAATATACACATAAATGTCTTACAATTCACTTTTTCCATTTTAATGCTGATTAATAAAATTATTTTTTTATTTAATTATTTCATCATTTTCTTTTTCTTTATGTTCTTGGTTGATTGCTAATTTATTGGCGTGGTCGCTGATAAATAAACTTTTAAATAAGCCATCCGGTGCCATATTTAGTATTCTCGAAGGGAGCTGTTAGTTGATCTACCATCATCTAATTGGTGATCTAAGATAAGAAGATAACGCGGGAATGCCCTCTCGACATTACCGTCAGCATTTTCATTGTATCCTCATTCATTATCTTGTGACATATCAC